>VNJS01004690.1:0-57923 GCA_008042575.1 Drosophila watanabei
TGCTGCTTTCTTCTTTCTCTTTCTCTTTTTTTCTCGCTCTTTGATATAAACATATATTTCTTCCCATTTTAAAAGGAATAAATGAATAGTTCATTTCTCTCCGTGTATCCTTTCATTCTTTTCACTCGCATGTGTGTGTGTCTGTGTGTGACTTAAGTAGTTTCGCCGCGTATAATAAATTTTCTAGTTTAAACTCATTTATTGCCCTCGCCTCGAAAGGATGAAAGAATGGATTGTGCGGGGTTAGCTGTGGTGCTCCTAACGAGCACCGCCTCCCAAGCTCTCCTCCCATTCGATGCCATATAATGGCCATTTGTTGTATAATTTTCACATTGTTTAGTGTCCCGAGTAGAGCTGAGAGAGAAGTAACTTCCGCGCACACAGTTGCCTCCTTGAGGAGGTTTTTATTTATGATATATAGATTACTCAGCGAGGAAGTTGCTTTGGCGACGGCCAAAGTGCTTTCTTGTCGAGGCTCCAAGGCATATTACCCCACTTCTGGAGGACTCTCACCGGATCGGGCGTGTGGGGGTTAATTACGCTTGAAAATTATAGGCCATTGGTGGAAAATGTCTTAATACGGCACGGAATTAAATTGGAAATACGAGGGAAACACGGAGGCTTTGCGGAGGTGCGGTTTAACCCTATAACGGCTAACAATCAATTTTGAGATCTTGGATAAAGCTAATTGAGTTTTAGTACTTGGGATTCCGTAATTTTGTAAGGAATGGGAGGGAGTTTTTTAAGGGAGTTATTTTAATATTAATTTAATAAAATGTTTCTATATTAGTCAATTTATTGTAAAAGTTATTACTTCAGTATCATGAAAATTTAGCAATTTTAAATTATAAAAAAATGTTTTGTTGTATTTATTTTGGAATAATATCCTTTATCCACTTCCACAATTTTAAACAGTGTTCACATTTTTTTACAACCTTAATGTCAAAAGGAAAGGAACTATAAAATACCAACTATAAAATACCAAAATATATTTAATGTTCTTCGCTAATTCGATTAATCGATTACTCACAAAGAAAGCAAGTAAATCAATATATAAAATTCCCCTAAAGACCTACGATATTCATGGAAATAAATCAACTATAAATAACTGGCACCCCCTACAGTCCTTCCACGACACGTGTTCGGGAAGGTTAAGCATTTCGCTCATTTTAGGTCTCTCCAACTGATAGAAATCAATCGCCTCCCTCCTCACTCACTCACTCACTCACCTGGCCAACTAATTGGCACACGTGTCTGCTGCTCGGCGCCCATCTAATCAAGTAATCAGGCAGACAGAGGCCAGGTACGTTCGCTGCTAATTGCATCATTACTCACAGCTAATAAGCTGAAACTTTGCCTCACTTTTGGTCATTGCCTACTTTTTGGGGTTGCTGTTATGGCAGCAGGGATCACCTGGCAAATCCAAATCACCTGGCGGCTGACCACAAAAACCGGCTTCAATTGGGTTTTAGGCTTGGTCAAATCAAATACCTGGGATTTGTGTCATTAACAAAGGTGTCGAACTTGATTTGCTGTTTTTTTGGTTAACTGCACTAATAAAAAAATTCAAGACTTTTGGTTACGAAAGTAGCGCAAGAATATTTTGGTCTTCTTTTTAAATTTTTCTTCTTTTTTTTAGGTTGTTTTGGCATTAAATGAAGGTCAATATCTCGTAATTCCTGAATTTTAAGTCTTATATTAAGACTTTTGGATTTATATAAAGATTTTAATTTAAGAATGCACAAAATCTTGAAAGAAGATCAGAAAAAATTTGGTTCTCTGTTTGTTTTGTTTCAATTTCAATTATGATTATAAATTATTCAAAATTAGGCTTTAAACTCAACACATTTGAGGTGTTAATGTTCATTTATAAGTTAATGAATCATAGATTCTTAAATTAGAAAAACTTCCTTAGACATTTTCCCAGATAAAAGTTAATAAAAGAATTTCTGGAAATTTATAAAATCTCAAGATTATCATTGACAAATTGTATAAAATATTCCATGTGTCCAAACTTTTTGCTTTTTTTTGAAAGGAAGTTTCCATCTCGATTGCGAGAATGTATTCTTAGCATTACAAGGATGTGCAGGAATCTCTATTTGCGATACGCCCTACACCCTACAGCTTTATTTCCTGGCGCAAATATCAACAAGGTCGCTTCAAGTGGGATGCGTCTTCGCCATCTTCACCCCCAGATGAAGCGCTCTAATGAAATTACAAGGCAGTTGTGGGAGTGGCAGTGCCGGAAGTGGGGGGAGGAAGCTACCTCCTCAGTGCCAGTGGGGACTTTTTGCAATGGAATGGAAGCAGAGTCCGCAGAAGACCCTGTAAGCCAAAGTGGCAGTGGGAAGTCAACTAAAACTAAGCTCATTTAATGCGTTGCATAAGCGACAAGCGCGGGGCGGCGATGCCGGCAAACACTCACAAACACAGGCAGAGAGACATGCCAACAGACATACCTACAGACAGACAGACAGACGAACAGACAGACAAATAAACAAACAAAAACACAGAATGCACCTACAAACCGGAAACAGGCGACAAGAAGAAGAGCGCGTTGGAGGAAAACACGAAAACATGAGAGAAAGGATTCTGTTGAGAGACCGAAGATGGGAATACGCTTTTAGAATAGATATAAATCTACATTGATAAAAAAAATCTTTTTTCAAGATTTTGAGCATTCTTAAATTAAAATTATAATATAAGATCAAAAATCTTAATATAGGTTTTAAAATTCTGGAATTACGAGTTTTTAAGCTTCATTTAAAACCGAAACAACTTTAAAAAAAAAAAGAACAAAAAAATCTCAAAAGAAGACCAAAATATTCTTGCTCTATTTTCGTAACAAAAAGTCTTGAAAAATTACCAAAAGTCTTGATTTTTTTATCAGTGAAAGTCTTAGAAAATACGGAGAGAGATGGTTGGGCGCCACTTTCCTGAGAATACAAAAACAAATCTTGTGTGTTGGTCGACGCACATTCTATGTTGCTTACGATTGAATGCAATTCTGTCTGTATAATGATATTTATTCCTTTTCAGATAACATGCATAAGCTTTCTTAAGATTCCCTAATATTTCCGTCACAAACAATCTAAACAAAGCAATGTTACCTTTCAGAAAGAGTACATAGAGCACGCTCTCGAGCACGCCGGCATTTTGCACTTTTACGTTTATCCTGAGGATAATTTAACACCCCCAACAAATGCAAACAAATGAGCGCCAGCCAAGCCCTCTAACAAATACACGTATAAACGTGTGAAGAAAAAACAACATTTATTTACTTGCAAGTAATACCCCGGTAATGGGTTTTTAAAACAAATCCGCTGCGGGCCTGTAAATGAACTCGCATCTCTCTCTCCCTTCTTCTCTCTGTGCGGCAATTAAATTTCAAATATCAACACGGAGTAAGAGAGTGGGAAAGTGTCATTATATAGTTAATTAAACAAACATTTTGTGCGGATAAAACGCTTTAATTAATGCTCTTACAGCACTCGAATAGCCTAGCAGAAGTTGGCATTAAATCTTCTCCCTTCTCACCTGTCCTCCCACCTGAAAAGTATGCAGTGTTGGAATTCTTTTCAAGCCTGGCTCGTGTCCTGTGTGTCATTTGAGGCCGATGATGTGGGTCGTTTTGGGTTTGTTGTTATCAGGCTTAAGGGGAAATATATATGCATATTAAAATAATATTGCAGGAGAGAAGCCATTAAAAATAATCAGTTGGGACATTAATCAAAAGTAATTAAATGTCCACAATGTCCACAGAAAGGTGAAGCTTTTATTACCACAAGGTCAATAAACTTTAATTTGGTCAAGTGGTTACACATTAAGTTCGGAAAAAATTAATTACGAAGGGAATATTTGCATGTAATATTGCAATGAGAGAAAGTTATTTGTGGCGTAAATAATTTGTGTATTAATTTAATTAAGTCAAGTGAGGGGCATAAATTATATTATTATTAAGGAGTTTAAAATACATCCTTTCCATTCTGGTTTTTTAATAAAATTTAACAAACTTAAGAACCTCCAATTAAATTCTCTGACCTATAACCTTCATTATATTTCTTTAAGGAGTTTTAAATAAATCCTTCTTATTCTGGTTGTTAAATAAATCCTTCTTATTCTGGTTGTTAAATAAATCTAACAAATAATTATAATAATGACCTGGAGAGATGTTAAAGGAATATAATGAAGGTTATAGAACATAGAATTCATTATGTTTTATAACCTTCACTATATATTTTTTTGACATCTCCCCAGGTCATCACTCTTTCGACCCTCCAGTTTTCTATCCAACTTAATTTACCTTCTTGAAACGCCCACCTCTGTCCCTTCCTTTTGTGTTCGTACATATTTTTGTCCAGGAGCTGTCGCTGGGCGTGCGATTTTTCAATATCCGGGCGACGGGAACATAAATGACCACTTTGATGGGCTTGCTGGCTGCAGAATCCTGCCCTTCACTTCACTCCGAAAACTGGGGACCCCATGCCGGGTGACACATGGTCTCGTGTTGACGCGCCATAAAATATGCAGTGCATGCAGTGTGTCAGCGTTTTAACCACCCAACAGCCACCACTCCCACCTGCTTTTATTTTAACCCCACCTGCAGCCTGCCTGCCTGCCAGTCAACTCCCATAACTCAGCGGGAGCGAAGGAAGCGGAGGAAAGGAGGCGTTGCGGCGGAAGGCCAAAAGTCATTTCGTTTTTTGTCAGGCCCATCGCACAAAACTATCAATAATATGCCACACCCACAGGGAAACCATCGCTACACACACACAACACACAGTTGGGGTTAAGATAATAGTTATTGTTGTGCTGAGGTTGTTTGCTTGACCTTTCTTAAGATTTTGATGGGTTTAAATCATTAAGGGGGAGGTGTGTAAAGGTAGGATTGAATGATGTACTTTAGAGACATTTTAAGGTGATTTTTAAATTTGCTAAATATTATTTTGTACGGCATTTGAAAGCATAATAATAGCTGCACAAAAGTAGGCAATGATTCGCTGATTATGCTGCTTATTAACTTTCTAAAGATTTTGATGAGTTTAAATCAGAGAAGTGTGTAAAAATAAGCAATGATTTACTTAACATACTTTTAGACACATTTTAAGATGATTTTTAAATTTGCTAAATATTATTATTACGGCATTCAAAAATAGAATAATAACTGTGCAAAAGTAGGCAATGATTCACGTATTATAAGGTGTGTTATAGTAGGCATACCTTTAAAAACATTTTAAAGTGCTTTTAAAATGTACTAAATATTATTTTTCTGCGTCATTTAAAAACATAATAATTACTGCCCAAAAGTAGGCTATGATTAACGTGCTATGCTTTTTATAGCATACTTTCAGGCCCGTATTTGAGCAATTTAAAACTTATACGTTAGGTCTTTAAGATGTTTGAAACCCTCTCAAAATAACCTTAATTTTTCTATAAAAAAAAACTCTATAAAATATCCAAGTTTCTCCTGATATTTCCCATATTTTAAACCCTATAATTCCTATCAAAACTGTACTTACATTCCCACGTAGCTTGTTTCGGCCCGCTTGAGCACCACATTCAGACATATATAAACTGTTTTGCTTTATGACTTTTATATGCAGCCGAGCGACGGGGGCAGAGTTGCAAATATTTTTAATATGCTTCGGCGAATGTGGCCGCCGCCGAACAACAAAATACAAAATACAAAAAATAAAAATGTTTAAAAAAAAATTCGAACGGAGCAATGGAGCAGCCATTTCAGGTTTTTACGTGTTCGTGGGATGTCCTGGCCTGACCCTCTTAAATGGTGGAAACACCGCTTGGCATATTGAATAAAGTGGACAACCAGCAATATTTTGGGGAAAAGGGATCGGTTTAGGGTTTTCGGTTTGCGGGGTTGGGTTGAGCTTTTGGTTTTTGGCATTGGCTGGGTTTTGTTTAGCTTTAAAATCCACTAAATGGCCGGCGAACAGGATGTGCTGGTGGATCCAGGATGCTGGTCTGCTACGCAGCAGGATATACCCGAAACCAAAACCGACATTTGGTCCCCGCATATGCATATGCATTCCACAGAGAAGGGAAGCTGAAGGGAGAAGGAGAAATGCACAGAGACAGACATGAAATTCAATCAATTGGAAATTCCATATCAGTGAAAATATTTTAATATTTATGCAAAATATTTACGCAGTAGGGCGGAGGACTCTGTGTGTGGTGTGGATATATACATGTATATATATATACATGTGCATCGTGGAGCGTTTAGCAGGTTTACCCAGCGAAAATAATAATATTGAAATTGATTTTATTCATAAGAACCGTTGAATATTTATGCTGCTCGATGCTCAATGTAATTATTGCATTGGTTCTGTGTTTGCAAGTGCTGCTGGTTATGTAAATTGAAATGAATTACGAATAATGGTAATGGTTAAAAGGTAACTACAGGTAACTACAGTGTAAACATATTAATAAATGTGGATTTATACTTTAACTAAAGCAATCTCTAAGCCTTATCTCGGTTCCAGCTCACGTTCATTGCCTTTTATTTTTGTCACCCGTTTTCTGTATGGCAAACAGCTTTTGACAGCCGGATGTCAAATGCAGCTCTGCTGCAGCTGCCTTGGGATCCTGGGAACCTGCTAGGATTTCCTCTTGCGTCTCATTTTCCGACACACACACAAACATTCTCAATGAATGTCACATTTGACAAGCGTTCGCTCTCTCTTTCGTTCGCCATGTTTGTTTCCGCTTTGACAGTTATGGCGCGTAGTGTTGGTGATACCAATAATCTAATGGGAACAAGGATCTCAGTAAGAATAAGTGCAAATAGACAGAGGACTTTGATAAATGAAGGAAATATGTAACGAAGTGAAGGATTGTCTGGTTTACTTTTCTTTTATTTTTGTATAAAAAGCTAAGCTTAGAAATATCGAAAAAAAGAATATGAAATATTTTGTATATATTTTTTTAATATATTTTCTAAAACCTTTCTTTTTCCCTCCTTTCCAGATACAAAATCGAAGTGGCAGGCAAAAGCCTACCCGTCCTCACCAATCTCGACAAGGGTCGCTACGGAGTGATTGTGTTCGAGAACCTGGACAAGTACCTCAACATGGACAAGTGGAATCGCGAGCTGCTGGACAAATACTGTCGCGAGTATTCCGTGGGAATTGTGGGCTTCGTCAGTCCAAGCGAGGAGACTTTGGTGGGCGCTCAACTCCGGGACTTTCCGCTCTTCGTCAACACGAACCTGAGGTTGAGGGACGCCAGCTTGAATCCCAGTTCGTCGGTGCTCCGGCTAACCAGAGCTGGAGAGACCGCCTG
Organism: Drosophila watanabei; assembly: GCA_008042575.1. NCBI lineage: Eukaryota > Metazoa > Arthropoda > Insecta > Diptera > Drosophilidae > Drosophila > Drosophila watanabei. The sequence goes on from VNJS01004690.1 coordinate 7,303, forward strand.
GGGTGCTTTGCCCGGCGATGATTGGGCGGTGTTCCAGCATAATCACAGTACCTACGAGCCGGTGGAGTGGGCTCAGCGGAATACCCAGGAATATCCAGCGGATAGTGTGGGTCAGGTGCAGCTGCCACTCACAACAGTCCTCCAGGATCGCGGACATTTGGATGGCATTCAAAGGGTGCTCTTTGGAAGCAGTTTGAGGTTCTGGCTACATCGATTGGTATTTCTGGATGCCCTCAGTTACCTGAGTCATGGCCAGCTCAGCCTGAATCTGGAGAGGATGATACTCGTGGATATAGATGATATATTCGTGGGGGAGAAGGGCACTCGGTTGCGACCCGACGATGTGAGGGCGCTGATTGCCACGCAGAAGAATATAGCAGCCATGGTGCCGGGCTTCCGGTTCAATTTGGGATTCTCCGGCAAGTACTATCATCATGGGACGCGGGAGGAGAATCTCGGCGATGACTTTCTGCTGCAGAATGTCCAGGAGTTCAACTGGTTCTCGCACATGTGGAAGCACCAGCAGCCGCATCTCTACGACAACCTGACGCTCCTCATGGCCGAAATGCAGCTGAACTATGCCTTCGCCTTGGATCACAATATACCCACGGATTCGGGTTACTCCATATCGCCGCATCATTCGGGTGTGTATCCCGCCCACGAGCTGCTCTACCTCGCCTGGAAGAAGGTCTGGAACGTGAAGGTGACCTCCACGGAGGAGTACCCACATCTGAGACCAGCACGCCTCAGGCGGGGCTTCATCCATCGGGATATCATGGTGTTGCCGAGGCAAACCTGCGGCCTGTTCACACACACCATGTACATTGACCGATATCCGGGGGGCAGGGACAAGCTGGACGAGTCCATCCAGGGCGGTGAGCTCTTCCAGACGATCGTCTACAATCCGATCAACATATTCATGACGCACATGTCCAACTACGGGTCGGATCGATTGGCCCTGTACACATTCCAGTCGGTGATCAAGTTCCTGCAGTGCTGGACCAACCTCAAGTTGGCCTCCGCGCCGCCCATTCAGCTGGCCGAGATGTACTTCCGCCTGCATCCGGAGGAGGTCGACCCCGTCTGGGGCAATCCCTGCGACGATGTCCGGCACAAGAAGATCTGGTCAAAGACCAAAAACTGTGACTCGCTGCCCAAGTTCCTGGTGATTGGTCCCCAAAAAACGGGCACCACCGCCCTCTACACATTCCTCTCGATGCACGGCAGCGTGGCGAGCAATATCGATAGTCGCGATACCTTCGAGGAGGTGCAGTTCTTCAACGGGAACAACTACTATCGCGGCTTGGACTGGTACATGGACTTCTTCCCCTCGGAGGTCCTTCCCAATACGAGTTCCCCGATGCCCACGCAGCTGGGATCGCCCCGGTTTATGTTCGAGAAGAGTGCCACCTATTTCGATGGAGAGGCGGTGCCCAAGAGGACGCATGCCCTGCTGCCGCACGCCAAGATCGTCACGATCCTGATATCGCCGGCGAAGAGAGCGTACTCCTGGTACCAGCATCAGCGAGCTCATGGCGATGTGATAGCTAATAACTATAGTTTCTATCAGGTAAGGATGGGGGGTTGATCTATAAATGGGAATTTGGTATATAAAAATGTATTAATAGACACTTTTGAGACCTAAAAACATTGTAGACATCAAAAGAAATTGCTGGGGATTTGAAATCATTTAAAAATGGTGTCTAAAAGTATGCTATTATATATTAAAGATGCCTAAAAGTAGGCAATAGGGATATGGTATATAAAAATGTATTAATAGACACTTTTGAGGCCTGAAACATTGAAAGCATGCAGAAGAAATTGCTGAGAATTTAAAATCATTTAAAAATTGTGTCTAAAAGTATGCTTTTATATTTTAAAGCTGCGTAAAAGTAGGCAATGGTTTATTTTTTCATTCTTTTAGAAAAATATTAAAGTGATTGAAAACTTTTATAAAGGAATATCAACTTTAATTAAACATTTTCTTTAAAATATATAAATTGGCAGCACAGATACCACAATTTCTCATTTTCCTAACTCCCCAAAAAACACAAAATACTGCAAATAAACTGCAGAACAAAACTATAATTAACTCCGCCTCATTGGTTACCATGGAAACATCTACCAGAGTCCCCTCTGTCTCTCGTGATTGATATCCATTTTGTATCAACTCAAGCGAATAGAAATTTCCCCAAATTGCTATTTCTTTTATCTGCTGCTGCTCTCTCCCGGGAAATGAAAAGAAACATTTAAGCAAACAAGAAAATTCATTTGGGCTCACCTCAAAAGCGAATCGAGAGAAAAACAAAACAAGAGCCACTAGAAGTGAAATGAAATGAACTGAAGGAGAGGAGAATTCTGTTTTAATTCGAGCAACTTGTGGCACAAGTAGGCAAATCGCTTCCTTTTTTTTGTGTTGATCCTTTGGCACATTTCATTTGAATTCCATGCCGGAAAATTTCTATTTGCACCCGTGTCCGGGTTGCTGCTTGTCCCCACAACTAACACATGTACGAATGCCTCAGATTACTCCGGCAGTTTGCTCCGACATGTGTCCTGGCTGGGTTCGGGCCAAGGCACTCAAAACTCGTTGGCGCCCCCCAGGTCCTTGTTAGCAAAAGGCGACAGCTTGTACACTGGGACAAATAAGGGTCCCTAGAGAAGTTAGAAAAGGAATTTAATTAAAGGAAAAACGTATTTTTTTACCTGAAGAAAAGATAAAAGAAAAGCATAAATATTGGGTTAAATTTAAACTGTTTGTAAAAATTCTAGAAAAATATTCTAAAAGACTTATTTATAAAAAGAAGTATCCGTGAAAGACTTTCCCTAGAAAATATAATATTTTTAGAATATTTTTCTACGAAAAGTCTTTCAAGGATACTTCTTTTTAAAATATTTTAAGGCCTTGCCATTTTTTGACACCTTTTATATATAATTTAATTTTTTAAATGTACACTTTAAGCACTAAAAAAGATAAAAGAGACCAAAAAGTAAGGATTAAATTTAAACTGTTTGTAAAAATTCCATAAAAAGTATTCTTAAAACAAATCTTTATAGAGAAAGTCTTTCAAAGATAGTTCCTTCTTCAATAATTTAAAGCTTTGCCATTTTTTAACTGCATTAATATATAATTTAATTTTTTTAATGTACACATTAAGCACTAGAAAAGATAAGAAAAAACCAAAAAGTAAGATTTAATTTTAACTGTTTGTAAAAATTCCAGAAAAAATCTTCTAAAAACATATCTTTTAAGGGAAATTCTTTCAAAGATTTATCCTTTTTAAATAATTTAAAGACTTACCCTTTTTTGACTGCCTTAATATATAATTCAATTTTTTTAAATGTAAACCTTAAGCATTATCCCCAAAATTTCTTCAAGTCGAAACCCCTTTTTCCCCCCATTGAAATAACACTGATTTTAACGCACACTTTCCACTTGTGTTTCTCTCCCTCAATTTCAACCTCAACTTGGACAGGTCATAACGGCGGGTGACTCCGCACCCAGGTCGCTGAAGGATCTGCGCAATCGTTGCCTAAATCCGGGCAAGTACGCCCAGCATTTGGAGCACTGGCTGGCCTACTATCCCGCCCAGCAGCTGCACATCATCGACGGCGAGCAGCTGCGCCTGAATCCCATCGATGTGATGAACGAGCTGCAGCGCTTCCTCAAAATCCAGCCGCTGCTCGATTATTCAAATCACCTGCGCTACGACGTGAAGAAGGGCTTCTACTGCCAGGCCGTCAGCGAGAAGCGCAATAAATGCCTTGGCAAGTCCAAGGGTCGCCAGTATCCGGCGATGGATGAGCGCAGTGCCAAGATGTTGCAGCGGTGAGTAAAATCGGAAAATTCATGCGAAAAGCTCTGCGGGGAGCTGTGAGTAAATACAGAAGAGGAAAAGCATAACTAGGTGAAGTTTTGAATACTCTTTTTAAGGAATTTTTATTTTAAATTTTATTATGTGGATATGTTGCTAGAAATATGTTCTTTAAAATAGGAATAGGGATTTATATTGAGAGGAAAAGTCAGACTAGGTTATATTTGGTTCAATATAATATCAAAAATATCATAAAAATTTTTATATATTGAATTTTAAGGTATCGAAATATATCGAATTTTAGGCTGAGTAATCAAAATTATCAAAAAAAGAGCTTAAAAATGGTTTAGTTTATTTCGTTTATCCGTTATACTACTACCGATAAATAAATCCATATTAATCAATATCGATTTATTTAATATTTCTTTTATATTAATCAAACGTAATATCGATTTATTTATCGGTAGTATCGACATTTTCTGCAAGTTGTTCCTAAAGACTTTTTGTAAATATTGCAACCTTCTAAAAATCTTCAAACAATGTTATTTTTATTAAAAAATATTGAAAAAATGTTATCTATTCAAAAGCAACATTATTGAAACCTTAAAATATCGAACTTCACCCCAAAAATTGATAAGTCACTATTTACTAATGATCCAAATTTAAAATATTATTTTTAATGGAAGATCCTTTTTATAATCTAAATGAACGTTATATATTTTCATTTTAAGTTATTATTTTAAAGTTTCTAGTGTGTTTTTATTGAATATATTCCTTAACTATCCCTTTAAAGGAAAAAAATATAGACAGCACCCCCTTAAATTTCCCAATAAATTTAAAAATCGTCTAAGTTACGAGCTTTATCTTGTTGGCCATATAAAAAGGTTGACATGCACTTCGATAGCATTAAATTAGGCAAATAAATCCCATTTAAAAAAAAGGACTAACACAGGTACGAGGTTCTATTGACCAAATCTAGTGAAGTTGACCATAAAATTTATAGCTACCAGAATGTTCTCTGCCGCTTCACCAACTTCAGGCCGCTATCAGCCGCTCAAAGGGTATTCCCAAAAAAACAAAAAATGGGAAAAACGAAATCATGAAACCCCAACAAAGGTGGGAAAATGGTGAAAAGTTCGAGCCATCACTCGTGGAGCCGTGGCTGTGTGAGTGATTTGGGGAAGGACAGGCCAAAGGAGAGCAAGCGGAGAGGCTTCTGCTTTGAGTGAAGGATTAATGAACATATGTGGCGCTGCAGCAGCAGGTGTGAGGACAACTACTCCTTGTATTCTTTTTTTTATTTTTTGCTGGCCGAGAATGGGAATGTGCCACTTTGCGGCCGCTAAAAGTGCACTTCGCTGTACTGCGATTTCGTTGGTATGCCAGCTGTTGTCAGTTGACAAGGGAAACGATTTGCTGGCGAGGAGGGAGGGAGGAGGGAGGAGCACTTTCTAGGCCAAAAGGGAAATGGCTGTAGGATGTCGAGGTGGCAGTGGCTGTAGGATGTGCCTGTGGAAGCGGAGATGGACAGATGGACTACTTTGTGAGGCATTCAACTGGAGTAAATGGGAAATATATCAGACGGGGAGGGGGTGGAGTTTTGGCCAAATAAAAGTGGCCATAAGCTGGGGAAATTTGTTTCCTGCCGAGATTCCATTCGAAACGTGAAAATATATGTCAGCGAGGCGGAGATGTGGGTACCATGAAAAAATAGAGCGAGCGAGTAAAAGGGTGATTTTCTGCCAAGTGGAAAGTTTATTAGGGATTTTAAGGACTCGAAAGTTGAAGCGGGGAGTGTTTTCTTGCAGGTCTCTGAGGCATTAAAAGCTGTCCTTTAGGGTTCTTTTTTTATAAATGGATGTCTCTTGGTGTTGAGAGGATTTAGGGAGATTTTTGTAGCATTCTTAATTTAAGAAGATTTATATTAATTTTTGTATATTTTATATATTTAAAAATATAAATAACACCAATATTTAGTCGTTGAAAAAATAGTAATTTACGAATTTCGGTTACAAGAGTTTATTGGAGATTTTAAGGACTCTAAGTTGAAGGGGGAGGGTTTTCTTGCAGGTCTCTGAGGCATTAAAAGCTGTCCTTTAGGGTTATTTTTTTATTAATGGATGTCTCTTGGTGTTGAGAGGATTTAGAGAGATTTTGGATTTTTGTAGCATTCTTAATTTAAGAAGATTTATATTAATTTTTGTATATTTTATATATTTAAAAATATAAATAACACAAATATTTAGTCGTTGATATATTTAGTTTATTGGGGATTTTAAGGACTCAAAGTTGAAGCGGGGGGAGTTTTTCTTGCAAGTCTCTGAGGCATTAAAAGCTGTCCTTTATGAGGTTTTTTTATTAATGGATGTCTCTAGGAGTTAAGAGGATTTAGAGAGATTTTAGATTTTATTTTGTGTAGCATTCTTATATTTATTTTTATATATTTCTTATATTTAAATAATATTAACATTTGGTCATTAAATAAATAGAAATTTTTCGAAGAGGTTTAACTCTAGATTTTTGAGAGTAAAAAGAATTTATTTAAATAAAAGTAAAGCTTCTTAGAGTTGAGTAAAACGAATTTATTTAAATAAAATTAGAGCTTGTTAAAATTAAGAGTAAAACGAATTTATTTGAATAAAATTAAAGCTAGTTAGGATTTTGAAATCTTTTAAAAAAGATGCTCAAAACTTTGATATAGAATGTTACAAGGTAAACAATAACATTTTATTATTCCATTATCTCCCTGAAACTTTTCATTTCTTACTTTTAAACATACTTTTAAGCTATTTTAAAACTTATAAGTTTTTTCAGTAAAGATGTTTAATAACAAACTTAAAAATTACAAACAAGATCAGCTTAAAATCGGCTTATTATTGTCGATATGATAGCTTTCAACTTTAGGCAGAGCTTCCTCAGTCTCAGATTCTTGTAAAAACAATCACAAAAGATATATGTACAAAGTACAGTGAGAGAGGAAGAAGTATTCTACGAATACTTGGTTAAAGTTGAAATAAAATATTCAAAAACTTGGCTAACAAAAAAAGGGGAGCGGCTGAAGCGCCTCGCGATAAGGCCCCTTTTCGTCGTCGATCTGCATATTTGTTCTCTGTCTGAGGCAGAATCCGCGGAATTTGAAATTCTAATTGTGCTTCATCTTTCTGTACTGATGGAACGTTTGCTTTCTTTCTTTATTTTGTCGCTTGCAGCTACTATCTGAATCACAATACGGCGCTGGTGAAGCTGCTCAAAAAGCTGGGGTCGCGCCCGATACCGCAGTGGCTCAAAGACGACCTGTCCACGGGCACGTGATAGCAACTCATCGGCGGCGGAGGAGGAGCAGGACCAGGACCAGGTGGAGGTGGCTCTGGAGGCGGCATCAAGTATCGCAAATTGCGGGCAAAACTCAGGAAACAGTTGCGTTGGCTGCATCTGGCGGCCGAGAGCGCTGAAAGTCAGTCTCAGTCACAACGGCGACGAAGGCGTCACAACTGACAGGACGACGTAGGAGAGGCGAAAGTAACACAAGGACAAAATATCCCGTTCCTGTTCTGGGTTCTTATTTTGATATATATTTTGTGCAATCGGAATTGATGGAGTTTAAGGCGAGACAATATGAGGAACAAGATGCGTAACGCCATATGATTTCAGGTTGAGTTTTTTTGCGAGAAATTGAGGGTTTTGATTAAATGGAAAGCTTTTTAGAAGGTGTAATTGTTGTAAATATTTTCGTTTAAAATTAAATAACATGTTTTCTTTAACGTCATTTTTTTATAGGGATTTTAAGAGTTTTTTTTTTAATTACTGTTTATAAGTAAGACTAAATGAATTAACAGATTTTGTATTTAAATTTAAAGCTTGATCTTTCTGAAAATCTATTAATTATTTGATCGTGAAGTAAATTTGTCTTTTTAATTAACAAATTAAGTCATTATTACATTCTGTAGAAAATCTGTACAATTTTGTTATTTTAATAATTAATATGTAATAATTTATATTGTGCCAAACGTTATTTAGAAATTCAAATGCTTATAAATTTTTTCTTTACTTTAACTTGAATGTAAATTAAAGAAAAGTGCGAATTTTATTAAAATTTAGAGGAAAAATATTTCTTTTAAGTAAATTTCCAATTAAATTGATTAAATGAATCAATTAATTATATATAAAAAAATACAAACTTCTCCCCTAAATTTCCCAAGTGTATTAAATCACAAAAAATCAATTTATTTGTAAAAAATAAACCCTTAAATAATGTATTAATTAACAACAAACATGTCAAACCCCATTCATTCCGATTGCCCTTAATTGCATCAAAAATGAAAATCAGAACGAGGACGAGCGAGTAAAAGAGCAGCTGTAGAATAAAAAAAAAAACTAGGATAGATTAAGGAGGATAAAAAATTATCATAATTAGTCGCTTTAAAGTTTAAACATAAATGCATAAATCTTGTGTGTTTGCTGCTATTGCAGCTAATTAATGTCACTGCAGTTGTCACTGCTGGAGTTGTACAGTTAAGAGTGTGTGCGTGTGTGCTGTGTGTAAATAGAGCGTGTGTGTGTGTGTGCCTGTTTGCGCATTATAAATTATCATAAATAATATCATGAGGCATCATGAATAAATGCATAAATGCGCTTTGTTAGTTGTTTAACGTTCATCAGTTGCTAATGGCCAGTTAAGCGCCTAATTATAATCCATAATCCAGAGCACTTTCGTTATTACCTCAGACACAACACCGAATTCAAACTACTCTCTCTCTCGCTAAGTCTAAGCCCCGTCTAAGTCCATGCCAAACTGTGAGATCTTCTGTAGCCAGCAGCTAAGTTAACGAAAGCAAGCGTACTATATATCTGTACTAACTACGTGTTAATATATCTGACTAGCGACTAAGCGTAAGGCTGCTCTCTATCTCTAAGTGTATTATAGTCGGTTTTAGCCTAAAGCTCTAGTTGTAGTCCTAAGTCCTAAGCGCAGCGCCTAAGCAAAGCTCTATTGTATAGTTGGATATATGCGTAACCCACGGAGGACTAGTTCAAGTTTAGATTCGTAATGCGACAATAATAAAGAGCGACAAAATTATTGCAAGTGTAAAATTGTGTTTGGTGTTTTAATTTGTGAGAAATTAAAGTTAATATTATGAAGGATTCCCTAGGATCTGCAACAAACCAGAATTTTTTTACGATTTTCTTTAGTTTTATACAAGAAATTTGTAATGAGTAAATTTAATATTTTTTAACCTCAAAACATAGATTAAAATTGTTTTAATTCTCTAGAAAATAAATGTAGGTTAGGGAAGTGAATATTCTGAGGAATTCTCCAAAATCTGATACAAACAAGAATATTCTTACGATTTTCTTTAGTTTTATACAAGAAATTTGGTATGAGTAAATTATTTTTTAAGCTCAATACATAAAAAAAGATTGAAATACTTAACAATAGTTTTAAAAACTAAATAGTTATATATTTAAATTAATTCAATTTTACGTTTTCTTACATCTGGAACATTTTTACATACATAATAATGTTTCTACATGACAACTACATACCTAACGTGTAATATTTAAAAGCGACGTGTGTAAATTTTTACATGTATAATATTATTTCTACATGGCAAACTTAATACTTTACATGTATTCTTTTTTAACCGTCATGTAAAAATAATTTCTACATTGCGCTTTTCAGCGACATCTAGCGTCGATTCCAAAAATGGCTATAAAAAATTAGCTAAAAAATAGCCAAATAGTGTGCCCATCGGTCGGAAAGTTCACAATATTAAAAATTCGTTTTGAAAACTACGGATTTTCTCTTCGGACCGAGATGGTCACAGAAGAAACAACATTTTTGAAGCAGATTTGAAATTGATATAAAAAATAAGTTAAAAAATTTAAAAGAATGTTAAGAATTCGTTTGAAAACTGCGGATTTTCTTTTTAGAACGAGCTGGTCACAAAGGACACAGAACGTGTTCGAAGCAGATTTAAAATTGAAAACAATATATTAGTTTTAAAAAATTCAAAGAGAGCGTTTATGTCGCGAAAAAGCGTTGGTTTGCGGTAAAAATTCAAGCTTCAAAACGGAAAGATATTATTAACCACAATGATACCAATATATTTTTATTTATCAAAACCTTTCAATTTCTTTTGAAATTTGGCGCCAGATTATATATAAACTGCTTGACTAACAGTTGCACTGCTTGCTGGCAGTGATGCCAGACTGAGCTGCCAGATGTGACCGATATGCCAGAAAAAAAGCTAGAAAAAAATACATATTTTAACCTTTTTGCATTTATAAATTATTAATAAATAAATTAAATTAAATATTTTTCTATCATGTTTTAATAAGCAATTTTTATATAAATTTGTATTGGTCCACACCTGCCATTTAAATTAAAATGAAAATTAATATCAGTCAACCTAGGGCTCTACACATTTGCCACATTTATAAGCTATATCTAGCCTGAATCAAGCTAAACGGGCAACAATGCTCTCTCTCTATATAAAGTTACTCATGTTTTTACAAATTTTCCTGCGAGCGCACACGGGTCGGATGATTGATGCCGCTAAGGAAACTGAAACTGGGAAAACTGCCGTAAAAACTGTGTTTACGTCCGTCGTGTCGTGTCGGTTGTGTTAGTGTTTTTATTTAATTTTTATTGAATATCAAGGCTTGAATTATTGATATTTAATAATTGGCGGATATAGAATATCACCGGTAATTATGGCTGGCGTGTTGTGGAAACCAAAAATAGCGGGTCAAATATATACTATATACTGGATATAGCACGTGCTAACAGGTTCCTCTCTTCACATTTAATAAAGAATAATAGTTAATACAAAAAAAAAGAGCCTCGCGTGTTTCCCAAACCGGCTTAAATTAGTCAAGAGAGAGAGAGAATTGAAGAAGAGAGTGCGAAGAGAGTGAAAAGAAAAGGCCGCCAGCTTAATTTATAATTGTCAAAAATTAAAGGCAGCCGCTATATCTTTCTATATGGTATATAGTATATAGTACATAAAGATCCGTGTGCTAATCGTGGTGTTTTTCCTCATGTGAAAAGATATATAAGAAAATAAAATACATATAAATATAACAGAAGAAGAATCGCTGGGTAAAACCGGTAATTCTCTCTCTCCCCCATTCGTTTCTCCCTCCTATTTTTCACTCCTTTTTTTTTGGCGCCCGTACTGCTCTCCGTTTCTGTTGTTGTTGTTGCGCCTTGTTGCATTTATTCCACTCGGCTCACAACTCACTTTTGTTTTAACACTCAAAAAAATTAAAAAAAAAACTTCTACAATTTAAATCCAAACAAAATGTTTGGAATAGCAGAGAAAATTCGTAGTGGTCTGTTTGCACGTTTAAAATTAATTTACGGTTAAAGCTTGGCGCTTGTTGGGCGTTTTGGAGGAGCCTTGGATATTCGGAAAAATGTAAAGGGCACCGCTCTAAAAATTCAAGTGAAAAATCGGGAAAAGCCAACTGCATTGTATACTTACATATATATGTTGAGATTTATAGATACATATAGTTTTACTGTGAGTGTTTTAATCACAGCGACAAAAAAGAGGCCATAGTATCGGTGAGAGTTTCGTTGTTATTTATCATTAATCACCTTTCCCGCCGCAACAAAAAAAATATAAGCAGTGTTCTTGTGATTCACATCCGATCTGAAAATATATAGAAAGTGTATTTCACGGTGTAGTGTCCAGTTCGAGCAGCAGAAATCATGTCCAGAAGCAAGGCCGCCATGGTAAGCGCCTTCCACCTGCTCCTCCGCCCGTCGCCCGCCCATAGGAATTTTGCCCTGCGCTTGGTCCCCGTCACGACCTTCGCCCTGGTAAGTACTTACCCCTCCCCCAATAGACTATCGATACCCCCAACAACTATTTAAATACCAAAGGGCAGAAACTAGCCGGGGAAAGCCGCGCTCCGGGGGAGCAGCATTGGAATCTTTAAAAAAAAAACACGCACTTGTTATTCACATGTGAATGAGCGCATGGAAACAGACGAGGCTAGAAAAATAGCACCTACGACAGGTTGAATCGCTCATAGTCTTTGATAAAATAAATATACATATATGATAAAATATTTATCATACATATAGACTTTCCATGCTAGCTTTTGTTATATATTTTTTATTTAAATAAATTTGTTTCAACATATGTATTTTGATGTAAAGATAGAATTAGTTTTTATTGGTCACTCACAATTAAATAAACCAATTGTTTTTTTTTTAATAATCGAAGATTCAAATCCTATTTCAAGATACTTTTCCCTATATCCCGGATAAATGAATTTAAATATTTAAAGTAAAGTTAACGGTGCTATTTTCTTGACCTCAGTTGTTCTACTGCACATGTGTTTGGAGAGAGAATTTCCGTTTATGTTACATTCCTTTTGCTATATAGTATATAGCAAAGATCCAACGTGCGAGTTTCGACCAATTTCTTATGTGTGTGTTTCGATGTGGCTCATTTTGTGCTTGGAAATTATTAAAATTTATGCAAAGAACCAGTCCGAAAATACAAAGAACAAACATACACACCCCTACACACCATATGCTGTATGTTTGTCTTTCGCATCTGCCTCACACTCTCTTTGCCCTGCAAATCTCTCTCTCTCTCTCCAACTTCAGCTCCAATTTTAGCTCCAATTTTAGCTCCAAATGCAACTCCAACTCTCTCAGAATATTTAACTCTCTCCCGGTGAGTTGTAGTTGGTTTTGTTGCTGCTTTTGAACTTGGCACCTGCGCGTCCTCTCTCTCCGCAAAAAAAAAGGGCAAAAAAATAACAACAAAAACAGCTGTCAGAAATGTTTATAATCACATGACAAGATGAATGGGGAGGAGAGCCCGCTAAAAGGGGAGTAGGAGCGCCGTTGATATATGAGTGATTGTGGTAATTTTTTTGTAAAGAGCGAGAGGGAATTTGAGAACAATTAGCACTCGTTATTGCATTTCAGTTCTCTCAAAATCGTAGGTCATTGATTTGATTCGCTTTTGGATGAATCATTTGATTAAAACGATGCTGGGGCTGATTTTTATTGACTAATTGTAATCGCTGCCTTATCAGTAGGAATTCCAAAGTAAGCCAAGTGAATCAGCGAAATACTCAGAAATTTAAGATAAATAAAAGTTACAGTCAAGCTTGACTAAGAGGAATATTGGTGTGAACCATAATAAACCAAGCAAGTTTTTTTGCGAAGAAACAAAATCTCTAAGCAATTATTATATAGTGAAGATTATATATTAATATTTTTAAAGATCGTTAACCGAGGTAAAACTGTAACCATTATCCTACTATTTCTTTTATGACAAACTCGATTTGCATACGAAATGATTAAATACGCCGTTGTTTGCTCGGCTCAAGTGTCGGCATGAGCGCGGGCGGCGGCTCTTGAGCTTTTTTTGTTTGCCAAACGCAGAGAGAGGGCGGCGTGAGTGTTGATAGCAGCGGGAGAAATGGGAGAGATTTCGTACCGGGATTATTTACATTTTAGCATGTTATTTGCTCGACTTTTCGTTCATCTTGCATCTGTGTGGGTGCGGGTGTGTGTGTGTGTGTCTCAATTTGCAGTTGTTTCTTTTTTGTCTGTTGTTGTTGCCCTTTGTTAGCTGATTAAAGCAAATAAGGTAACAAAAAAATGGCAAGATAACGAGTAACAAAAACAAGGGTGATTGTGACAAAGTTACACAGTGTCAAAAGTTAACGGGGCTAGTCGCTACTAAGTCTTTGTTTTCTTTTATTTTCGCTTTTGCCATATTTCAAATTTCAAGAACGTGTTTGATGGTTCAATATTTTCACTCGATCACTTTTCGAAATTTTTATATTGTATTTCTCGTTACACCCAAAAGGAGATAATTTGTAAAAATTTTACTGGGGATATTGCCCCTCGATCTGAATTTATAAGTCGAGTTCTTGACCCGGCTAGCCAAATCTGGCATTGTTACAAGTCATATAGCCTTTGTCTCTCAATTTAGAACACGCGCCACTGGCAGATTTTTTCACTGAGATTTAAAGCCAACTCTTGGCCGGGAAAAGTAAATAAAGTCTGGGGAGAAGGCTAAAATATCTATGTATCTGACAAGTACAAAAAACAACGTCACTATTTTCGGGGGGAACTCCACTTTTTCGTTGTTCGTAAGTAAGAAAAACTTTTATTGGCGCCATTTGGTCTGCCGCACAACACCAATAGCCACATACAGACACAGAACGTGTGTTGTTACAGCTCCCTTTCCCTATTTTCACCCAAAAATCCGATTCCTGCTGTCTCTTTCCGGCATTTCCGTTTCAATGGGATTTTTGGCTTGCCCTCGAATTTCTGGTTTTTGCATTTTGTTTCCATTTGCTCTCCTATATTCCTGTTTCCGATTCGCTCGAAAGGGGCGCTGGGGCGTGGCATCATCAGCACACACACACACATATGCTGAACAGCGATGGTTCGATAAATAGGACGTTCAAAAAAGTACTATTTAGTAAATCCATTAATTAGCTTATCTGAAAACAATTTAAAATGTTTAAAAATGTTAATTTATTTATTTGATCATTTGATTTGGTACAATTCCAAATTTAAGTTCTTAACCCTTTCCTATTAACTCAACCTCACCTGTCTAGAAACAAGAATTTTCTCTCTCTCTCGGACAACAATTATTTTTCAGTCTTTCTACAAAAGGGGTCGATGGGCGATCAATTGATATTTGATTAAAAATGCAAGTGCCATGATTCAGGCTTTGGGAACCGGCTTTATTTGTGCACATTTCCATGTGCAATGTATATATAAAGCCCCGGCATAAAGTCTGGCAAATAAAAGCAACGAATGTAGAGTATTTATGCAAATGGAATTCATCATATCCAAAGTAAGCCCGTGCAGGTATTTATATTGCACATAATGTAGCCAAAGGTCAGCGGCTTAAAGCCAGGGCTTATGGTCATTCGTTGCACATTGTAGGTATGGTAGTTTTTGCAAAAGCTTCTCATTAAATCAGGCTTAGCAAGTGATACTTAAAATTCACTTTTCACTGCAGCGGAAATTTCTCCCCCTTTGCCAGCATACTTTTCAACTTTTTATGGTTTAAGTTTGAGGGTAGTTTTGGTAGAAAAGAAAATGTGCGAAAAATCAAACAAAACTCGAACCTCTAATGCAAGAAATCGGTTATGTTTAAGGTGAATAAACTTAAAAATAGTTACAAGCTCAATTTATTTATTTAAAACGGTTAAATATTTGAATTCTAAATTTGAATATAACATTTTCAGTTTATGATCTTCTATATGTTTATATTTAATATCACTTTAAGAAACATTTCTTTCAGTGATCCGCACAATTTTTCTCTTATTTACCTCAAAAACTTGTTCTTCTCTTCTTCTCACAAACACTTCATAAGAAGCGCCCCTCTCTGCGCTTCTCATAAATACTACCTAAGGGGTGGGAACCACTTTTGCCATAAAGCCTAGTTTTTCAATCTTTCCAAGACTCATTTAACCTCATTTCGCAAGTTTTTGGCCGCTAATTCCACGCAAAAGTCAAAGTTATCCCAACTGCCAACTTAAGTAGGCAGAGAAAAACACTCTGCTTATCAGCCAGTTTGTCCTTGACTTTTTCTAATCCACTTCTCGAGTACTATCAACTATTGTTTGATCAGCAAGTTTTTGTGGCCCTCACCTAAGGGTCTCTCTTCACCAAAGCATTCGACTTAACCCGTACACAAGCAGTCAGGCCGCAGGAAAATCTGCATAATGTGGGAGAGACACCAGCACCCACCACCCACCACCCACCGTCATCCTCGGGACATTATCCTTCTCCGCAGGACTGTGCCTGTGCCTTGCAAAACTTGTGCACGTTCTGGCACATTTATCTGAGCTGCGGAATCTTTGCTTAGCTATCAGGGGAAAACCGAAAAGCAAATTTCTCTTCACCAGACGTTGCAAAAATATTTGCATACTACATATATGCAAGAATATATTTTGTAAGCGGGGAGGACGAGGCCCGGATTATACGCGTAATTAATGCCATCGTAAAGTGGGGAAGGGGAGCAGCCAGCGAGACAGAGAGAGAGACTTCATTAGTGCCTGTCGCCTGGCGCTTCATCAGCAGATCTTAAAGTTATGCCTCCGAAATTGCCGGCATAACTTGCCTGGTAATAAGTATTCGACTGACAAATAGCTGACAACAAAAACAACTCGAGATTATAGATTAAACCTACACTTTGAAATGTCTGAAGTGCAGGGTTTCACTTAAATTTAATTTATTTAAGCTTGAAGTTTTATAAGAGCTGATAGATTTTGTAAATTATAATTTTATAATATTTCTAAGGTCAGGAGATTGAATATGTTTAGAACAAGTCTATTGGATCAATCTATTACGAAATTAAGTTATTGATACATTTATAATAAAAATTTAAGGGTAAAGAAGTAAGTTTTTAAAGAGGCTTATATAGAAATAGAATATTTAAACTGACATGCTAAAAGCTCCATTTTTGTCTATGCTTTAAGTGTGCTCAATTATTTACTTGATTTAGTTATCCAATAACTGAAGTGGTCTAATATTAAATGACTCTTATCTGTCTATCTGTCATCGCAGTGTATTCATATATTTTTGTATATCTTTCCACCATCTCCCCGCCTGGTAGCCATGGCAATAGTAATATAACTTTAGCCAACTTGGCTTTTGCGTGTTATGGACACAAGTGCCGCCCTGCTCTTGACTTTTGGTGTGGCGAGGGCGCCACTAGCTGAACAACGCCGCATGTGAGCGCCACTACAACTAGTCAGACAAATCCCTCCCCTTTTGCCACAGTTGAACTCGCCCCTTTGGATCCCTAAACTCCAAAGATAAACCCCCATTCTCCGCTTGTCGGTTTCAATGTTCGCTTTGATGTTTATCTAATGACTCGGCACCGAGCTGCTGGCCTGCATGTGTACCTAATGGATACAAGTGGCCGAAAGCCCTCTTTATATCCCGATTCCAACCCCACCCCACCGCCACCCCTGCACTTGTAATCTAATCCCAAACGAAACTATTTACAGTGCAGGTTAAACTGTGAGAGTGCAGTGCACATTTTTCCCCCAAGCTCGTTATCAATTTCATGGGCGCTTAACCCGTAACTCTGTGATAGCACTTATCAGCACTCATTCGTGTGTATATATAGTATATATAAAATCACTATGGAAATGCTCAATTTAAAATACATAACTCACTTGACAAGGCCACGCGACCGGCCTGTAGCGGTCTGTATAAATAAATCGTTTGTTTAATTTACACAAAACCCAGCCCCGCAATTCGATTTAACGAATTCAGGGGGCAGATCGCCATAAAAAAGATTTCAATGTTTGTCAGCGTAATTCTGCGGAAAGCCACTCGTAGTGGCCGTGTTTGGGCACTGATTTTAATTCAATATAATATTATAATTCAAAGATAATGCAAACAGTGGTAACAGGGGCTACTTAAATTATTTAGCAAATATTTGTGGTGTTCGTGCCGCCACTTTGCCAATCTTTGAATACATTTTTCAGGCAATTTAAAGCCTAAACAAAGGCGAGAGTGTAGTGTCTAAGGCACCCTGCCAGAGTGAACCGCATAAAAAGGTTCGTTATTAATTCAGGACATGTCTAAGGCTCTACGGGTGAGTCCTGGTCCCAGGACATGGTCCCCCAGGTTCCCAAACGGAGTTTCTCGAGTGTCAGCTGCTGCTGCTGCTGTTTTGAAGGCGCAAATTCTCCTTTTTTTCGCCTATTATATGCAAATTTCGTTGCGCTCCACGGGCGTGTTGCGAAAGCTGCCTCAAAAATGAGCTACATAAATTTATTTTTCGTGTCCCCATACCCTCGGTAAGGGTTTGCCTAATATCCACTTAAGTTTGTCAAACGGCTGGCAAGTAGGGATTTAAGTGACAAATACAAGGGGGTTACTTTAACTCTCAGAAAGATGCTCTTTTTCAGTTTCTGCATAATTTATTTAAGAGGTTGAAAAATCTTTAATTGGGTTTTAAATGTAAATAAATAAAACACGCAGAGCTAACAGCAAAATATTTATAAATTATATACGAAAATTAATGAATAAATTATGAAATGTTTTAAAAAATACCAACCTCCAACTTTATTTTTTATATTTACCCTTAGGCATGCCTCATTGCCTGTCCATTAAAAATACATTGATTATTTGCAGCAGGTCCTTGTAAAAATTAACATTTTTTGTTGTCTCTATTCTAGTTTATTTTTGCCATAAAAAAGGGACTGCATAATGTGGCTTCCATGCGGTTTTTCAGTAAAAGGACCTCTCAACAAGCGGTTGTCGCCTCCTAATTAGACTGGGATGCGTCCCTCGTCCTCTTTTTTGCTATAACCATTGGGGCGTGGTCTTTTTCCTTTCTTTTTGCTTTATTTTATCGCTTTTTCTCCCGAGTGTTAATTGTATTAAAATTAAAATTAAAATTATTCGCACTTGCTGGGCTTGTAAGGTCGTGTCCTGGAAATTGCTCATGCACATGGCCAAGCTACTTTCAAAAGAAAATCTACACACTCACGTACAGGAGTCCTTTGTGAGGAAAAATGTGAAGGAACATATTTTTTGCGAGCGGCTTTTCAAGGCAGCTGGCAGCTGGATTTCTCCTTTGGCGGCGAGAGAAAGTAAATTTTATGCAAGGAAAATATTATGCTAAAGTAGGAGAACCTTCTCCAGGTTCTATACTTTTTAGTTTGTGCATCCTTTTAGGGGTTGATTTAACCCCAACATCTTCAGTGAAGTCTGACGGGGGGGCTTAGGTGGAATATTCCAGTCACTAATTAAAGCCGAACAGCATCCATTCCGACTGGTTGTTAGGCTCGTACATCGGGCCCCGGGCTAATGAGCCATTATTTTGAGTGAGTAATGCAATTACTGAGGTGGTTTTTATGTTGGCATGGATTACACTGGGAATAAAGTGGTTAGAGAATAACTAAGCATCTTATTATTAGTAAATTTTTTAATTTAAATATTATAAATGATATGTAGCTCTTGAGTTTATTTTGAAATCTTTTGTTTTAAGTACAAAAGATCTCTCTCAGTGCACTGTCTTATCCCGACTCTTGATTCCTGTCTGTGTGGTTATGTGCTTAACCCACAAGTTTATGCTTTCCTGCTTTGTTGGGCTTCGTATTGAATGGCCCAAGCTTTTAGTGGCTCAATTTGAAGCAGCTTTTTCCACTCTCCCTGTCATGTATGCTATATATATGTTCGTAGTACATCGTACATGGCTGTTTCTTGTGCATTATTTACCGATGGCAGTCCATCACCTGAGGCCGCAGACTCTACTATGAATATGGAATATTTGTAATTGAAATTCTGTAGGCCCCAGGGAGCACGGGAACCCAGAAAAACGAGGGTGTAAATGTGCGACTCTGGACCCTTTTTTCCCCCATTTTTGCAATTACAATTAAAGCTTAATTAACTTGAATTTCGTATATATAACCCTGCATATTATTAATTAACTTTGTGTGAGTGACACATAAGGTTGTGGTTCTTTTCCTCCCCTAACACTTTGCTAATTTGCTTGTAATTGGATCAATGAAAGAAATGCAATTTCATTTATTTACTCCGAGCTAAGTTTCCATTACCGAAATTGGCTGAATAAACAAACAAACCCGGAGGCCAGACGCTCACGTAATATTGCGTATACGCAATTTAAATGAGCTCACAACTCGAGAGAAGACCCTTGAACAATTCCCCCAACATGCATTTAAAGTGAAGTAAAACGCTTACAAATGGCCAAAATAAAACTCACTTTTAACTGAGACAGTTTTTTGGGGGGCAAACTCTTTAAGGGAAGAGGAGGGAACTTCTCATAAAATGGCCTAAACAAGCAAAAACTTTTTGCTATCGTCAGCAAAAGTTTTTTAATGCATAAACAGATGCGGGAGGAATAATATAAATTATAATGTATTTTTATACTTTCTTGGGAGCCATTTTACACAGCCATTATAGCAGTTAATAACTTGAATATTTAGTAAGTAATTAGAGAGAAAATATATATACTGTAATAAAGTATATATACTGTCTATTTAACCCCAAAGCAATCAACCAGAAAACAACTCTCTAAAAGGTTTATGACTTACTACTATTTGGTCTAACTCTGCAGACGTATTAATTCTTTTACGGCCATATTCATGTCAGTTAGCCAGTTAGACAGTTTGGGCCTATATGTCAGCTATTACCACCACGTCTCTTTCTGGCTATCTGTGAGTTATGAGAGCGGCGACAAATTTCTGTCACTCTTTTTCTTCTGTGAAATGAAATGAAAAAATGTCTATTTCCATTTGGTGCGGTGTGTGTATCTTTGTCTCTATATATCTTTCGATATATATACACTTTAATTTTAGTCTGTCTGGCTTGTCTCTTTCCACTGCTTTTATCTGCCTCAACATTTCTCTCTCTGTATCTGATGATTTCTGTATATATACACTACTTGTTTATCATTTTCCCATTTTTTTCTGTTTCTGTTTTTGCTAAATATTTACTTGCTGAAAATCTTGGCTATTCTAGCGAAAGAAAACCCACAGCGCGATGCTGAGCATGTGTCTAATTTATTAGCTCTCTCCCCGCTTTCCTTTTAATATATTTATAGAAATTTATTGACGTGGCTTGGAGAGATGTCTGTTCTTGTTACGGGGATTTTTCATCACCTCCATTTTATCCTGCCTGTCCTCGCTTCGATCCTCCAATGTCGTTCCGCTAATCTTATTTCCTCGACGTCCGTCGGTATTATTTTTATGATTCATTGCATAGCTGCCTCAATTGCTAAATAATAAATGGACAGGGCCAGGACGAGGCATTCCCCTTCTCTTCCATTTCATGAGCCATAAAATACGAATTGCACTTCATCCGCGGCAATGCTGATAAATTGCTTTGATGGGATTCATTATTCCATTTGGCCAAAGGGCTTAACGAGCTCATTCCGAGACAATAAAACGCGGCAAGAACAATGTGTTTTGTTTTGTTTTCCTTTTGGCTGAAATCCCGCGGAATGCACCACTTGACACGCGACAGCAACAAAGGGTGGAACGCGAGTCTTTGTCTAGGATTTTCCGCCATTCTCCTGTTTCAGAAAATGCTAACTTGCAGGGGCGGCGGGTTCCTTAAAATTTAATTTTAATCAATTTGGAATTTTGAGCTAAAAACTTTTCGAGAAAGTTTTTACACTCTTTAAATGGGAAGGAAGCCTGCAAAAAAAATATGAAAAGCAATTTGAAACATTCAAGACGGCGCTCAAGACGGGTCTTAAAAAGTTGCCAAAAAAGAAATGAAAATGTTATGCAAATTACACGAAGCTGTGTAATTTTATTTTTATCTCTAATGTGAGGCCAGTTTTCTTGGGCTGTTTTTTCGGGTAAAATTCCAGACGAAAAAGATTTGAAGAACCCGGAGAGACATCCACTTGGCTGGCCTTTGTTTATTGTTATTGTGCCCCCGTCCATGCATTTGCTTTTCTCTATTCCGACAGAGTGCCTTTGTCATGTCAGGAGGCCTCCTTTCTGCTCATATCCTGGCTTTCTGTTTTTCCCTAGAATTCGTCGTGTCGTGTCCTGTGACGTGTCTTGTGTTTTTCTATGCACTTGAAGGAATTTGTGAGGGTCTTTGTAGGGTTAAGAATATATTTCTTTAAGAAATAAAATATTTATTTTAGGTAGAGGTTGACTTAAAAGCCTTTGGTTATTTTTTTTAAGGTTCAGATGTATTTATAACTGTTAGAAAAAACTTGTTTAATGATTTAGAACTTATTTATTATTTTTAAAAAATAATATCAAAGACACAAACATCACAAAAATTATTGTTATTTAAATTTTAACGTGGAGTAAATAATTTTCTGGCAACAAATTTAGGTTTAAGAAATCCTTTAATATATATTATCGTTTGTCAATAACAATTTTGTATATCTTAAGGAATTTGTATTACCTTAACTACAGCCTTAAAAATATTTTAAATGCTTCAAATAAATTCTTTAGCTTTTACATTAATTATTACAAATAATTTGCCACTTAAAATAAATTCAATACAAGTTTCTTAACCCCCTTAAAATTGAATTTAACACCCATTTTATTTAACAGAAATGCAAATTTCTAAGACTCAAATTTAATGGCAGCCCTTAGGCCTTTATGGGCACTTTTATTCCAAGTGTGAGCCTAGACTTGGGCGCCGCACGTGGCCACATTGTCGGGCTCATTAAGAGGCAATTGCTGCAACATGTCGCAGACAGAGTCCAAGGCTGTTGATGTTTGCATAGTGCGGCTGCCATTGCCTTTTGTTTATTATTTTTTTTTTAAAGCTGCCCCACAGCACGAATTAACTTGAAATGATTTGACTCAAGTGCGGGCAACTTCCTTCACAGCAGGTGTAATTTATGAAATTACATTTTCATTTTCATTTTCATTTTCTTGAGCTGCGTGAGGGAAAAGCTGAGCTAAGCCGCGCTGAGCTGAGCTGCGATTTCAATTTATTTGGAGGATCGTAAACGCAAACTTTTTGCCACCACACAGCAGCCAAGTCCGTGTGGCATACTCTCGGGCTGAAGCTGAAAACGAGATGGTGCTGTCGGAGCTTGTTAAATTTATGTGCCGCCTAATGTTTCATTTGCTTTTGCTGTGGCAAGTTTTTAACATTTGATGCCGACTGACAGCTCGTCGGGGGTCATAACTTTTGGCCGGCTTCGGAACTCTTGATTTGCGGAGGGAAAACTCAGACTGGAACTCGGACCAACTCTCCTCGAAGTTGTCACAAATGTCCTGTGCTCCCCCAGGGAGACCCCGAGTCCATCAATAATGCGCCTCGCCAACAAATCACAAAGATTTTCTTTTTTTTTGCGGCCGCACCGGAAAACACCATTTGATCTATGGTTTGCGGGGCTGTGCTGGGCGTGACTCTGTAATTTATTTGCCATTTAAATTTCAATTACTCGACGGGGGCTGACACACACTTGACTTTGTTATATTTTTTTAGAATTTGTATCCAACATTGAATTATTGAAGGCTCCCCTGATTGGAGGCGAGCGTGAAATCCAATCAGCAAAAGTTTGAATCGGCGCAGAGCGCGCGTGCATGGCATATGAGAAAAGCCGCAGTTTCCAGGTCGTGTCTAAAAACATGTGTATATATTATAAAAATATATATGTCTGGCTCTATGCTTGCAGAAACACACGAACACACATCCGACACTTGGACACTTGGCTGCACCCAGAATTATGCAATGTTTTTTTTTTCGGGTTTTCCAGCAGAAGCTTAAAGAGCGAAGGTCGTTTGTGGGGGTTTTTAAATAGAAAATTAAACTTTAATGTTAGAGGTTTAAGAATATTACAAATTACTTTCAAAATTAAATTTTTTAAGATTTATTTTACATTGACTTGAAGTTGATGTTTAAATTTTAAGAAGGACTATTGTAAAAAATGTCCCTTAAATAAAAGAAAAACTGAATATAACAAGAAATTCCCAGGAAAATCCAGATAATAACTTAGTAATAATCTTCCAAGTTACAATCCCTTAATTTATAGATGAACCTATTAATTTTATAGGTTTTAGTGACTTTTAATTAAAGAAAAATAACCTTAGTTTAATATCTTAAATGCCTGCCATTAAAAATGCTTAAGTTCCTCTTCAGAGGCTTTCACTAACTTATAAAATTTTAATATAATTTGACTTGAGTAAACGTTTGATATTTCAAAGCCTTCATCTACACGTCCAAAGTTAGGGAATTAAATATTTTATTCATAAATTGTTATAAAATGAAGTACATAGTTTAAACATGGTGAAAGAGGCCTCCGAAATGCTGTTGACTTTTGGAGTACGGTTGGCAGGGAATTAAATATTTATTTGTTTTATAGCCGGATTTTATGCTTTAAACTTCAAAACATTTGACAATTGGGAAATCCTACCCCCATTCTAATACCTTGTTTTGTTTGGGCCAAAATGACAAGGTAAACGGTTACAGTTTCGATTTCCTTTCTTGCTCCCTTGTGTGATTACTCATACGCCGCGTTGTCGTTGGCAAAAAAAAGAAAACGTATAAGAAAAAGTTGTTAAAGAAAAGTGGAAGATGTGTAGACGAGGGCGAGGAGATTGTGAGTTAAATCTCTCTCTTACTCTCCTCTCTCCGGCTATGTGTAGCCGGGTGTGCCTTAACAATAACTGTATTTACGCATCCCATTTTCCATTTCAATTTCCTCTCTTCTCTGTGCTCTCTCCATTTTTATATGTTTTGGTCTTTGTTTTGAGTGTGACTTCTCGTTGTCGTTCTCGTCTCGTCCCTCGTTATGGGGAGCACGTGATTTCACTGGGGAGCATTTTAACTTAATTAGGTCCTGGCTGAAACATGCAAAGAATGCCAGTCTAAAAAATGGGCTAAGAGGGGGGAGCGGGAGCTCTACAGCGAGGAATGTGAACAATGTACTCTAGGGTGGACCAGATTTAATGTATTCATTTGTTGATAAAAAGCTTTAAAAAGCAAATGAACATCTATAAATAATATTTCTTTATTTATTTCAAGAAAGTAATATAAGTAAGACAGACTTATATATTTAATAAAATTCATTAAAGCGTTACGCATCTTAAAGCTTACTCTTTCTTTGGTATAATCAAAAATTCATTCATTAAATCTCCTTAAATATATCAGACACAAAAGTATAAAGGTTCACCCCACCAAGTACACACCCGTAAAGTCGCATAATCATTACTCGCACACGCACACGCACACAGAGATGTTATCGTCATACTTAAAGGTGGCAGAGGCCTATAATTTTCCCGTTCATACATATGCATTATACCGCAGCCCTGAGCTCTTTTCTGCCAGTTGGAAGATCTATGGGCAATTTAAGCCACAATCAATAATGCGAAATGGAGTCGTTAATGTTAATTTGCAAATATTCTGCTCTCGCCCTCTCTCCCTCTCCCGCAGCACCTACGACCGGGTCATGAGCTCCAGCAGCACAGAAGCTTTGCTTCCACGGCGGACGACGATGATGGCAAAAAGTCGGACAAGCATAAAAAGCAACCAAATTCTGCAGGTGAGTTTCCAGGGCAATATTTACCTTTCAGATATTTTGTAAATATTTTCTTTTAATGCGAAAAACTGATTGAAGGTTAACACATCCTCTCGGGGGTTGCCTTTGGGGGTAATTTTAAGCATATCAATCATCATCATTCCAATCGCAGATCCCAGTTCAAGTCAGAAGAGTGCCAAACATTATCGGGTTAAGTACCAGAAACGCGGAAATTCCAATGATCTCAACCGTTCTTTTTTCTCACTACAAAAGCTTAAAGAACTGTATGAAAATGCATTAAAAACTTTGACCAAAAAGGAGCCTCCTCGAAACGCGTCACAAACTAGTTCGACATCGAGAGAAGAAAAAATTCTAGAAAAATATAATGAGATGGTGGAGAATTTTGAAAGAGAAAGAGTATTATATCAAAATCGGAGGGACAAAAGGAAACGCTTAGAAAGGGCTCGGGGAAAGAAATTATGTGAGTTTTTTGCGTGTCTTGGGAAAGTTATAGTGTTAATCATTTCCCTTTTTCATAAAAGCTAAACAACGGCCATTCAAGAAAGGATTAGTTAATAGGAGAAGGAAAAAGAAAAGTCTACAGTCTAATGGGAAGAAAACTAAAATGAAAGATTGTCAAGGGAAGGAAACTAAAATGAAAGATTGTCAAGGTAGGAACATTTAATATTTAAATTCATTTCCTTTAATGAGAACAAGATTTTCCAACTGCTTAATTACCATAAACTCAAGCTTAGCTCCTCCCCTTTTCAATCACCTAATTACCGGACAATTTTTAATTTTCTTCTTCCACCTTCATCAGGTGTTTGTCAACCGTCTGCTTTGACTATAAATAATCGATTAATTATAGATTAGTGCGCCCAATTAGTGGGCATTGCGGTCACTTTATTTTCCAATAAACCATTCCAACTTATTGCAAATCCCCGGCAGGTAATATATAGTTAGCTTTTTGCATAATGAATAATAGGGGCCGACAGCTGTCACAGAGCTAGTTAAATAAATTGCTCATTTATTTATTGACATAAATTTATAATGTACAGGTGAACAAATGTCTTTGCTTGCGAATTATATATTATGTATATATATATATATATTTAAATAATAATAAATCATACTTTGGATAGCAGTTATTGCATAATCTTTTGGCTTTACCTGTAAAGCTAGCTAAATTAGGCTACTAACTAAGGTAACCAAAACCCCAAGAAGTTTCCAATTGAGCATTTCCGTTTCACATCTTGTCGTCTAGACTGTCGTAGAGTTCCCCATCGGTGGCAACCTTTTCGGGAACTTCCTCTAGTGGCGGCGGCGGCGGCTCCTTGCTCGGATCATAAACCTCAAACTCCTCGAACTCGATCTCGTCGTACTTGCGCCTCTCATAGATGCTCTTATCGTTGGCCACATAGTGACGGACCACGGTCTTGTCCACCACCGAGTTGTTGCTGCTGCTGGCATTGCTCAGCCGGCGTTCGGGGAGATTGGGAACAGGAGCTGGAGCCTGACTGTTCACCTGCGGGTGTATCTCTACGGGCACTATGATTTGCGGCCTGTCATTTGGCGCAACGACCTTCGTCGCTTTGACGGCCTTTGTCACGGCAGGAATCTCCAAGCCCTTCTCCTTTGATTCACCACCTCCTCCTCCGAGCTTCCTTACCATTTTCTGTGGCGAAACTTCGATGGACTTGCCCTTGGGAGGATTTGTCGGATGATGTGTGCTGGCGCCGGGTGTGGTTGTGGCCTTAACCAGCGTGTAGGCCAAGTCCACGTTTTTATTGCGACAAACTTTGCTGCTGCTGGCAACAGCTGGCGGAGCAGGGCCTGGCCGATTCTCGAGGCGAATGTTCATGGCCTGGCTTTCGTAGAGCTCCCCCTCCTCCTGCTCCTCTTCCTGCTCTTCCGCTTTGTGTCGGCCATAACCGTTCTCTGGATGGCCATTAAAGTTTTCAGCCTTCTCGAGATCATCCCGGGGCATGTCCCCAAACGCATTGATGTGATTATTTACTGTCACTTGGCGTCGCACCGCCAACGGGATTTTCTTCGCCGCTTTCTCCTCCTCCTCCTGCTCGGGGTATCTCCTTTCCGCCGTTATCTGGCTCTGGCTGTTGATGGTCAGCTGGTCATCACTGACATCCATCCGATTCGCCTCGAAGTGATGGACCATTTTGCGCACAACTTCGCTATCGGCGCCGAGCTCATCTCCCCCGCCTGTGCCGGCCAACTCCAGGCGGCTGCTGCAGCTATTGGACTTCACTAACTTGAATTTAATGCCTGCGAATACACGGGAAGAAACAATCATAATGTTAATATTTATATGAGGATATAGGATGTTTTTTATGGCAGTTTATTACTTTGGGGAATTCTTGGTTATGTTGGTGAGATAGAAATGTATAAAGTTTTTATCACCATCAAAGGGAGATAATAAAATCTTGACAAGGGTTAAGTATTGAGTTATAAACGTTCCGTTTTTTATATAAAAATATTTTCTTAAAGCCTAGAGTTCATTCATTAAGCTTAAAATACTTGATTAACAAATTCCCTAACCAAATATTTATAATTCTTTTAATTAACGTCCGCAAAAACAAATGCAAATTCGTCTCTAAGTGCAACCCCTTAATGGTTATGGCCAGAACCCTCCCTTTACCCACCTTGATACGAGTCCTGCTGCTGCTGCTGCTGTTCGTCCGCCGCAGTCTGCTGTTTGCTTTGCAATCGATGCTCGCATCTCTCGCTCGGCAGGCACACATTGCAGGCCTCGATTTGACGGACTCGGGAGCGGGTTCCATTTGCCAATCCATTTTGTTGCGACTGACTGGAACTCCCCTTTGTGGGTGGTGGCGCCGTTTGGCTCGTTGTGGTCTTCTCCAGGACCCGGCCTCCGTAGTAGGTGACAGTTGAGCCGCATTCCCTTATCTTGGCCAGCACGTCCTGACGCGGCGAACAAAGAGAATGGAAAAGATTAGTCGGTGGGTCTGTCATCAAGGGCTAATGGTCCATAACGCCACACGCAAAAGGACCGCACCCAAAAAAAAAAGGATATTCACTTAGGGAAAAAATATATAACTAAGAATAAATTAACTAAGGAATTTAAGATATTTTCAAATGAAAAATTAGGTTTTTAAGCTGTTATTTCAAATAAAAATTAAGGAACTTTAAGAATTGACCTCAAACTATTGTACACATTTTATGCAGACTTTTTAAAAGAACATAAGAATCACTGAATAAGTCAAATGTTTTAAACTAAATTAATTTATATTATTATTATTAATAAATGTAATTTACTTTTCAATTTATTTATTTAACCCCTTCAACTATAAATCGAATTACTTTCCTTCCTCCCTTTACGATACTAAATATTTCTTCTTTATAAAAAACTAATATTTCCTTTCTGTGTACTCACATTGCTGACGTAATAGTTCTCGCACATATCCTGCTCCACATCGTCCTCATACTGCTCCTCCTGCTCATCATCATCCTCCTCGTCCTGCTGCTGCTCGCCATGTCCCAAATTATTTTCATAAATTTGCCGATACAGGGACTCGTTGGCTCCGCCCGGGCACCAGGTGCGTCGGTTGGCGAACTTGGCTCGGGCCTTGGCATTGGCCGCATTGCTATTGTGCCGCCTGACCACGTCCTGGACGTGGACATCCTTGCAGGCCATCACCGGTGTCTCCTGTTGGTGGTGGTGCTGATACTCGCCGCAGGGCGAGCTCAGATCCCCGCTGGAAATGCCACTCGACAGACTGGCATTGTCCCAGTGCTTGGCCTTGTGCTCTTCGAGCAGTTCCATGCCCTTGGGCTGCTCCTGACTGCCACCGTAGCTGGTGTCTATGGTGAGGTATCGATAGCCACGAGCACGTCGGGTCTTGGGACTCAGCTGGCAAGCGGAGCCACCGAACTTCTGCTGCGACTGGACGAGCAAACCCTGTCCGGGAGTGGGCAGGACATTCTGCTCGAAGAAGCGTCTCACATTGCGCACTGTATCCGGATCGGGGAGCTCGTCCTCGTAGAGTTCCCTGTTGACCCGGACGGGTTGGTAGAAAAAGTGCCTCTTGGCCGCAGCACCTCCTCCTCCGATTTGCCTTTGTCGCGGTTTTCTTGGCTGGGAACCACCACCACCGCTGGCATTGACTGCTCTCGGAGGCTTTGGTGGCGGCACTGTGGTCGTCGTCGTTACAGGATTGATACCCACCTGCAGGGGACGCTCTATCTTGGTCCTGACGGGCTCCACAATGACCACATTATTATTGCTCAGCAGCTCCTGGAAGCTGTACTCTTGCAGGTACTGAATGAGGCCATCGAACTGCGCCTCCTTCTTATTCCGCGTGGCCAGGATGTTGCTCCGTATCAGTTGCTGCGACTTGAGCACCTTGTAGCGGATGTGATCGAACTGATCTTGATCCTCGTCCTGGTCCTCATCCTGATCGATGGCGGCCTTCACAATGGTGGCCTTCTGTGAGCCCTCGCCTAGTTCCACAATCTCAATGGATGGAGGCGGCATCATGCTGCAGAAATCGTTGTTTGCCGGGGATTTGTCTTGGCTGTAAGCCTTGGTCTCGCCACCCAACTGGAAGTGAACGCCTGGCTGCGCCTCCCCTGGCTTCTCCTCCTCCTCGGTTTTCACCGCTTCCACCGCTGGTTCATTGCCCGCCAGTTTGTTCCAATAGCATCGGACTGCATCAACTTTCTGCATATATTCATTAGCCGGGGCTCCGCTACCAGAACTAATTGTGCTGGCCAGGCTTCGGGCACTGCTCCTTCGTCGCAGGGTGCCTCCGGCAGCTCCTCCTCCTTGAGTGCCCCCGCGGCCATCCACAACGTGCAGTATCTGAGGTCGTGACATTTTGCCCCGGGAATAGCTCGAGGCGGGGTCTCCGCAGATGCCGTTGGCGGTGGTGGTGGCCAAAACCTTGACAGGCCGGGCCTTGTAAATCGGAGCACCGCTGCTGAGGATGCGGTGCACCAAGGGCTTGCTGCCACTCGAGGAGCTCAGCGAGCGTCGCAGGGAGCGCTGCTGGCTGGTGGGATTACCACTTGAGTTTGAATTTGAGTTTGAGATTGCTTTGGGGCCGGGATTAATTCCCCGCTTGGCTTGCTGCTGCTGCTGCTGCTGCTGCCTCTTGCTCTGTTCCGCGATGTCCTCCTTTTGGATGATATTGTTCTGGGCGTCGGTGACAATGATGTGGAAGGAGGATGATGATGGCGGCGCGGGCTTCGCTTGTTCCTGTCGCTCACGGATTTCCTGGGCACGACGCTCGATTAACTTGCTGAAGTTGGCCACCTCAATGGAGGGCGCCTCCTTGGGTTGTTCCGGCTGTGAAATGGATACCGAGAGGTTTTCCTCCTCCTCCTCCTCAATTTCCGGCGACACCTGTGGAGAATTTGAGAGCTCCTCACAAGGCAGGATATCCTCTGTCAAAGGTGGCGGCGGCGGCGGTAGAGGTTCTTCGTCCTCCTCAGCCTCTGCCTGATTTTCCTGCGATTTTTGCTCTTTTTCCTTGATTAACTCCGGTTTAAGGAAATCCTTGTGTATCTTTGGCTTTTCCTTATCCTTTTCCTTTTCCTTTTCCTGCTGAGCTGCAGCCGATGCTTCCCTTTCGCGTTCTCTTTCGCGCTCCTGGAACTCCTTTTGCCTGGCCTTCTGGTGGGCCCGGCCAAAGCGTCGTATGGAATCGTAGGTCTCGGCGCGGGTCACCACCTGCTGCTGCTGCTGCTGTTGCTGGGTCTCCCTCTTGGCCTCCTTGCGTTGCTGCTGCCGCTGCTGGTTGTAGGATGACCTCAGCTCCTTGTCTATATTCTCGCAGACCTTAAGGCTCACGCCGATGTTGACATCGGGCAGACTGTGGTACTGATTCTCTGTGAGATTGGACTTGCTGTTGGCGTTGGTCACTATGAAGGAGTCGGTGGCTTGGCGCTTCAGTTCCGGCGGTTGGGGCTTCGCTTCCTCCTGCTTGAGCTTGCGCTTCTCTACAACGGCTAGGATCTTGGGCTTGGGCGTGTGCTCTACCTTGAGAACCTGAGTGAAGATCTGTGCTTCAACCTTCGATGTGCTGGTGGTCAGTACCGGAGGCGGCTCCTTCTTGTGCTGCTTGGCCTGGGGCTCGTAGACGGTGTCCTCGATAGAGATATGCAGCAGACTGCGCGTCTCCAACTCGCCACTTTCGCCGCAACTGGTGAAGGTCCGCTGCTCGAAGGACTCGCAGCTCTCGCCGATCAAGGTGCAGTCGGAGCTGTCCTCGGAGGAGAGATAAACCGAGTCGTAGGCTATCAGCCGATCCACCTGATCGGTGTGCTGCTGCGGCTGCCTGAGAGTGCTGTCACTGTCGCTGGCAGTGGGAGCTTCCGTGGGCGTAGCTTCCGAGTCTTGATCTTCTTCTTCCTCCTCTTGCTCTGCTTCACTGCTCTCCAGACGTGTCCTGGCCGTGGTGGTCAGGCTGATCAGTTCGTAGCTCTCCTCTCCCTGGTCGCCCTGCTGGTAAATCTCCTCGATGTGGGTCAAGTCGTACTCCTGCTCCGAGAGCGAGGGACTGTCCGTCTGGTCGTCGGAGTTACTTGTGGTGGTCTCTGGGAAGATGCTGCTCTGACTGTGCTCGGGGCAGGACTCGCCGCCAGTGTCCCGGTGCCGCTGTAGATGATGTAGGCTCCTGTGATGCTGCTGCTGCTGTCTCCTCGACTGATAGATCCTGGGACGCTCCTTGAGCAGGCTAACGGCCACCTGTTCGAGGGCCTCCAATTCAAGCGACGAGGGCTGCTGCTGCTCAAGGTGATTCTGGTGCAGCGAGTTCTTGAAATAGTCCGAGTTGAGGCTCTCCAAGTCGCTCTTGTCGTTGTGCCACGGATGCAATGGCTCCGCCAGACCCAAAGCCAGCGCGTCCAAGCGTTTCAGATTATCGTAGTAGACATCAAAGTCACGCGATGGGTGTCTCTGCTGGAGTTGGAGTTGCTGCTGCTGCTGATGCGAATCGCAGGTGTTTGAGTGGCTTCTCTGGCTCTGGGCGTCTTCTGTTGCCGCCGCCGGCGGCGTCTGCTGATCCGCTGGCTGATCACCGGCCAGCAAGGTCGTCGGATTTGGATTCGCTTTGCCGTTCAATCTGTGAGTGGGAAAAAAAAACAGAGTCAGAAACGGCAGGATGGGCTCGCTAATGGGGCCATTGTTATAAGCATAAAGTTACAATTACAATTACCATTACATTACAATTACTAAACAGAGATGATGACTGCGCTCATCTCCCTAGGCCGACCTCGTTTTCAGTGTCATGTGATAGTTGTCTCAATCAATCAATCAATCAATCGGGGAGAAATCGCATAAACAAACAAAAACCAAACCCAACTGAGAATGTCAGACAGTCGCAACTGAGTTCTTGTTTGTCATTCAAAGGGACAAAAAAAAAAAAGAAGAGTACAAACTGGGACAGGTGATGGATAGAGTTGTGAACGCAAACATGAAATTAAATGTGTCAAATCGGTGATGAAGGTGTACGCACAACAGGATGTTATGTTGCAATGAAATGTTTAAAAGAAAAACACTAAAAGAGCTTGTCAAAGTTAAGTGCTTTATCTGTTTATATAATTTTATGAACTATTAAGAAGAAAGGCTAGTTTTTAAGGCTTTAATGAATGCATTATATTGCCAATCAAATGATTTATTTTAAACATAAATAAAAACCTATTCATAAACAACTGCCGGACTAATTGTCTACTGAATAACAACTACAAATCAAAATCATTTTTAATGAAGTGAAAATCTGATTGTAATAACTAATGTGGAAACTCATATTCAGCTATTTATTATATTCATAAAAGAAATTTAATGTTAGTTAGTTGATTTATGGAGATTTCTTTAAATTTAGTAGAGATATATTTTAAAGCATTTCAAATAAATAATTCCTCGCTTTATTTCTCTTCTTATTATTAAATGAAATTGCCATTATTATCTCTATTGATTTCATTGCTGGCTTGGCTGGCATTTTCTCGGAATAGAAAAAACCTCTTAGCAGCTCGGGTTCTAAGCCTCCATTAGTGCGCATTAAAGCCAAACTGGCTGACATTTTCCCCTTTGGACTCCGGATCGCTTTCAGTTGCACGTTGCACTCGAAGACTCGAGTTGAGTTGAGAGTTTACCCAGTGACTTGACGGCGACGATTTGCGGCAAATTAAATAAAAACCCGAGACTGAAGGCCAGGGGCTTAGACAGGGGGGTTGGGAAGGATGCGATTTCCAGTGCCCTGGCAGCTGTCATTGTCAGGATGCGCAGGATAACGTGTGGACGAGTAGAGCGAGCGAGGCTAAAAGCTTTTCCCAACTCCCTGTCACAAGCCGCAGGACTCATATGCAGCTGCCGCCAGATAGTTGTTATATGTTGTCCAAACAATTGAGAGAACAAACTTTTGCGATTTTAATTAAACAAGCGACTGAAGTACTAAATGAGAACAAAAACTCCAACTAAACTTTGAGTGGAAAAAAAAACTTATGTAACTCGATTTTATGTTGGCTTGTTTGGACTTTGCAGTTGTCACAAATCGGGCTTAGGTGACAGTTTGGGTTAAAATATTAGCACTCTTAAAATTAGACCACAATGTATTCCTCTTTGACTCCTCAAATATGCCATTTTTTCCACCGCAACTGTAGTCAGGCATGGCTTAATGCAACAATGACCTTGCATCATGACCCTGACCTGGCCACAAAGTCAGCGTCAGACGCTCAAAACCAATAAAACCACCGGCAACCGGCAGCAGCACAAACGGACAATGGTAACACAGCGACAACAAACCGACCGCAACAATTTGGCCGCCGGCTCACGAATTCAAATTGTTTAAAAAACGCGTAAATTGCGCCTGTGCTCCGAGACCTGTTGAGTTTGCGGCGAGCTTCGCTCAACGACTGACTCAGCCAGCTAAAACCGCGCCGGGCTTACGCGGCGTATGCGTGTTAACAACACTCGAGAGCAAAATCATTGTTTTAAGAGGTCTTAGTTTAAACAATTCTTAAAATAACTTGTAATTAGGTATTTAAACTCTGCTGAACTTTAGGTATATTTACAGATTTTTAAAAATGGTATTTTAAAAATTATAAAGTTTAAAGTTAAGTTATAGTTAAAGCCTAGTGCCTAAGTGACTCACTTACCGTGGCGATTCGCGGAAAAATCCACGACTAACGAGCCGGGCACGCGGTATTAGCTGCGATCGACGACGACTGCTGTTTGCGGAACCGATTTGCAGGTCGCTAAACGTCTCCTCACGGATTACGGCCAAGCTGCGCGATCTCCGCAAGCTGCACGACTCGCCGCTGCCCAAAATGTCGAGCAAGGTGGCTGCAGCGCTGGCAACTCCGCTACTGTGGGATAAGCCACCGTTCGTTGTCACCTTATTGGAGGTGGAGAGTGTATTGGAGCTGGGTGTGGTGGCTTCTCCGGGCTTCTCTGGAGTTGCTGCAGTATCCTTGATGGGAAGAGCTAGAAAAATCAGAACAAAATAATTAATTACAGTCCAATCTAGACATGATAATTAAGAAGACATATCAATTATGTGTCAGAAATCGATACTCTTCTAATAACAATTCATTTACACGACATGGCCGAGTAGTTTCTGATCAAATTCCCCCGGCTGAAGGCCTCCACTCACCCGCGTAGCTCTCGACTTGGTCTAGCGGAGCTTCCGCATCGAATCGCCAATAGAACTCGGCTATGTCCAAGGCGTTCTCATCCCGTTCCAGTTGCGTGTAGTCCAGCGATCGGGCGTTCCTCAGCTGGCCGTTTCCGGTGCCGCAGTTGCCACTTCCGGTTACGCCCACGCGGCACTGCGTCCAGTGGGGTTGAGCGTGGGGATGGGAATGAGAGTGGGAATGGGAGTGGGAGTGCGAGTGGGAGTGATGGTGCAGGAGGTGCCCCTGCTGCTGGTGATGATTATTTAGGAGCTGCTGCTGCGAGTGACGACCTAAACCAGAACCGGCTGCTTCATGGCAGCTGGTGGCCAAGTCGAGATGCGATATGGATTTGTGTGTGTGTCGCCAGCCAGCAGCTCGGAGCTGCGGACACCGCGGATCGTGGGTGGTCTGCTGAAGATGGACCTGGTGCTGGCCACCAGTGCTGGTGATAGTGGTGTCCTCCAGACGCACCCGATCCACGTAGTTGTGCTGGTAGCTGTAGGTGTCTTTGCCTCTAGAGTTTAAAAAATAACAAATAAAACCTTTATTAGAGGATTTATGTTTAAGATTTTTCTTATTAAAAAAAGAAAACATGTTTGTCTTGGAATATATTAAAACCTAGATTATTTACTCATTTTTAAGGCACAAAAAATTCCATAAATTAGTCTTTAATAATAGCTTTCCACTTTCTCAGAGTTAGTTTCCCCCAAAAAAACGTTTTTAATTGATGAAAAAGTGATGGCCAATAAAATAAAACAATAAATTAAGCAACGGATAGACCGAAATACAATTTAAAAAGCTCCCCTGCCTCAGTTTATTTTCCACAAATTTATAGCTATTGAACTCCGGATATAGTTACTCCTTTGAGCAACTTGTTTGTCTGACTGCTTGAAATATAGTTCAAGTGAAGCTGGAAACACATAAGGAATGGCCTCGATTTTATGAGCCATTGCCACCTGTCTGGGAGTTGAATTAAGCTCCTCCAATGGTGATTCGATGGTCATAAACATTAGTTCTCCCCACCAAGGTCGACTGCCGTTGCCATCATTCATTCGGGGCACACGGACTGACTCCGCAACAACAACGTTTTTACGAGCCAGCAAAGAACAGAAAGTTTGTGCAGGGCGAAGAAGCGTTTAAGCCAAAAGGACTATAGAATTTGCTTACCAGCTTGCTTGCTTTCCCTTATTTTCCCGACCATCTCTTTTGACTGATTGGGGGAAAATTGCTTAGCCAGCAGAAGCTGCCATTTCCCTTCTTTTCTTCCTTCACCTGAGCTGCCAAATGAAGCGTGAGATCCGCGGCAGCAGCTGTGACTTTCGTGGGGGCGAAGCCGTGCCGGAAAAGCCAGAAAAGCCGGGAAAAGCTATTTGCTATTTGTAAATGGAAAACGTCTGCCATCGATTGGCAGATTGATTGCGAAAATAGCTCCAGAACTTTTGGTCTGGCCGAGAGGGGGAATTGTGAGTAGTTTTGAGTTATTGCCAATGCATCTCATCAAAGCTTTCTAATATTATTTTTAGTTTTATGAAAAAATATAATATTTTTAGCTTTTTAACTCAATAACAATTATCACAATATTTAAAAAATAAAACTTATAAAATGCAATAAAGAAAGCCTAATGTCTGACTTTAGAAATTGCCAGCTTGCAAGAAAACTTTCTGCCTAATCTCTGCACAATTTGCATTAAAACAAAATACTTTCTAATACCCAAAGTTCAGGTGCACACATTTTTCCCCCCCCCCACCTGACCCCACCTGCCATGCTATGGCTGCCGTGTTAATTGCAGGTGTTTTTCGGAAAAGGGAAAGGTAGGTGGTGGGAGGCACCATTTTACCGGCACCATTTTCCCGGATGGTTGCATTTTAGATGCGAGTCATTACAATTGCAAATGTTGCCAACTAATGTTTAACTGTGCGGCTGGGATTCCAACCGTCCGGTCTCCAGCCTCCAGTCTCTGTTCTTTAGCCTCCATTCTCCATCCTCTGGAGGATCTAGCGGCGCGCCATTCTGGCGACTGCATTTGAGCCTGTTCGTCTGGGGCTCTCCTGCCGCTTGTCCTTGTTTTTAGAAGCGCACGAGTTTATGGACCGAGCAGCTCGCATAAAAATAATAAAAAATAAAGAGCCAGAAAGTGCGGTGTGTGCTCTCTCCTGCCAACTGCTTAGCATTGGTGGCCTGGCCTCATTTTCACTGCTCTATTGCTGGCACCATTACTATTATTTTTTTTTTGGCTAGCATACATTTGGGGGTTAGCACACACACAACACATACACACAAAGTACACACTCTCAGGGGGGACAAACAAATGTTAAAGGGAATGGTCTTTTGCTGCCATTTTGTAGCGTTCTCCTTTGTATTTCACTTAAAAGTTAATTAGACGGATGTCAACACTGTGTGGAATGCCTTCTCCGAATTGTTACCTTGCGTGTTTCGCTGGCAGCGATAATATCTCACTTTTTGTAGTACAGTAAAGACTACATAGAATGACTTCTATTAAGTTTTTTTGTAATTAAAAAGGGAAAAAGATACTGACTTGGAATTTGTATATGTTTTTTGTTTGAATGAATGTCCTGCTTTGTTTTTGTACATTAACAAAATTCAAGATCAAGTCCAAATCACACAACTGGAACCCTTCAGGAGATGTGTTTGTCGATATTTGAAGCGATATTTTTAATGTTTTTTTATTGAATTCATAATATGTTTGATAGATCAATAATTTTCTGAAACTATTGAGTAAAGTATCGCACTCAATGAATCATATCGGTCTTTACCTCTTAATATATGTTACACATTTAGCACCCAAAAATTCCCAACGCGTTCTGGTTACAAAATATAAGTAACCACACCGTATCCATATTTTCACTAAACTTTTACCGCTCTTACCCAAGCTAATCTTTAGCTAGATCCACATTAGGTTACTGGTGAAGGAGCAGTGACTTCCTACTGAAACAGCTGTTTTCCAAGCCTGCTTCCTATCGTTATTATATTATTTTGTTGAGAAGCACTACTTGTTGTTTTTACAAGTACACTTCATAAAGCAAGCACTGCTGTGTTTTATTATTATTTTCCTTTATTTTTTCTTAGACTCGGTGAGAGCCGTTTTTCCGCTTTCATTTCCTTCTAACTGTTTGTGCCTCCCGAGGAGGAGCTTTGGATTTTAATTACTGCCGGCAATATGTTCATTTCGCTTTCGGCGAGGAATATAAAGCGAGTTGCTAATTGCTTTTAATGCCATTTTATGACTGACAGCCGTCGCTGCTGCTATAAACATTCTGGCACTCTGTGTTTGTTTCTCTATTCGCAAAAATCATTAAAATTACAAAATCGGTTTTGGGTTTCCAGTCACGTGTTGTTCGCTTTTTGTTTCGTTATCAACTTGATTTTATTGTGACACGCGCCGCATTAAATTTGCTCACTTTTCTGCAACAAACAAAGTCAAATAAGATTTGCGTGCGATTTGTGAGCGATTTTCAACGCGCTATTTGCCAAAATAAAAAAACCCCGAAACGTACACGCACGGCACATGGCCAAAGGCTCTAAATAAATAATGAGGAAAAAAAAGGCTAATTAAAATGCCACAAAATATTTAGCACAGCAAATGCAAGAAATATGATTATTGCCGTGCATATTAATCGGCAAATACACATATCGAACAAAAGAAGTTGTTGGTTGCCTCGACTCCGTATTTAAGAGCGGCAGCTAATTAAATTAAGCCGCGCAAAAATAAATGAAAACATGTTCGTGCCAAAATGGAAATGAAAATGGTAAAACTCGCATGACAGCGCCAAATTAATTAACACAGATATCTATTGGGTGAAAAAATAAGCAAGCCGGCAAACCGCCAAACGCGGATTTACATGAACAACAGATACAGATACCAAAACACAGATGTGGAGATACAGATACGGCCACCGGAGCATAAAGTCGACCAACAAAAATAAAAATAAACACATAAAATCATTCGCAATCGGCATTCTCACACGGCCCAGACAATAGAAGCACGGCAGCAGTATTGTGAAAATAGAATCGAAAATAAATAAAAGAATTGAATTAATCAGAGCGTATTGTTAAAGACTTCAACAACTTGGCCAAAAAACCTGTCGAAACCTCTTAGCAAAATGATGCGACATTTCAAATGACATTTTCCGAAAATTGCCGCAATATAAGGTCAGCAGCAGCGGTGGGTCGAGATGGATGGAAATAAATGCTAAATCAATTTTCCGCTGCCGACTGTAGCCAGCGGTTGCCCGCAAATTGCATTTCATTTTCTGGCTTTGCACGCGAACTCCTCTTCTGGGGACATAAATTAAGAGACAACTTGGCTGGCGATACTCTGCCGATGAGAAAGGACAAATAAGTTTCGCATTTTGCATTTCGTATTTGTCGCAGGACACTCAATCATCTAAAGTGGAAAGTGGAAAGCCAGGAACTGCAAGTATTTCGGGTTATAAACCAACTTTGCAAACTGTCTCATTTCGGAGGTCAAAAGTGATGTTTCTGTGGTAAAGCCTTGTATTGAATGTCAAAGTTTAGGATTTTATTCCAGGATTTTGTGCAATTATAAATACATTTTACATGCTTTTCTTTGGCACATTTTACCTTAATATAAACTAATGAATTATTTACCTTAAAAGTGAGCAAAGTTAATAAACAAACTTATCTAATTTCCATTTACAAATTTATCCCCAAATTTTATTTCAATCCCGTTCAAGCCTCAAATATCAAATTTGTCAATTATCCAACTAAAAAGCACTGCTCACCAATTAACAATTCAAAACCCCCGAAGACACAACAACTTTCGAGTGTGTATTTTCCCCCTTAAAGCAAAGGGATAAATGCTGATTTTATCTGCCAGATTTACCCCAATTAATGATTAATATCCACCCATTCCAGAGCAGACGACAACATCTTACCGAAACGAATGACAAATGAATGCTCGTCCTTAAATCATTAATGTCTTGAGATTAATGGGACGTATGCATTGATTCCGCTGGAGGCATCCACAATATTGACTCGCACACTCACTACGCGTCGTTCGAATAAATTACTTGGGTTTTGTGGGCCACAAAACAAACACTCATCTTCATCTTCTTTGGATCTGTATTGCTTTTAGCCACTTTTTAGCCACATTTACCCATTTTTAAGCCAGTTGAATGGAGGCTTTCTATTGGCGATGATGGCGCCACCACCGCCTTTGCACACTTTGTTGATTTTTGTGGTTAATGCAAAATGAGTTTATTGTCCATGAAAATGGCCGAAAAGCAATAAACAGCGAAACAAAAAATTAGATGGAAAAACGCGCGCGATTTTTCTCTTTTCATATATATTTATTTTTTCTTTTTCAACGGGTTTCCATTCGCGTTGTGTTGCCGCCTTCACGTCTCGCCGCCGACTGAAGCGCTGGAAAAGCTGGAAAATATCAGAGAGCGCATGCGCGACTGCGCAGCTACGGCGCTGCCAGCGTCATCTCATTTGTTTGTTATTGTTATTTATTTTGTTGTTATTGCTGTGTGTTTTTCGTTAACCTTTTCCAGTGGCAACCCACCCCTGTTATTATTATTGTTGCAGCAGCAACAATGGGGCAATTTTCAAGTGTCGAGTTTCAAACTTTTGTGGCCCTCGTCTTGCCTTGCCGCGCCTGGTGGTCCCCTGCCTCTTGGTCTTAATGAAATTTTCATGTCTAAGTGAAAAGTCGTTTGGCGCTCAATTAAGCCGAGAAAAACCAGTGGCAGCAGCAGCGGCGACAACAGCTGCTGGCATTATTGGCCCGAAAATTGCAATTGCCGCACCATCAAATACGAATTTGTAATCCGCACGAGGAACCTTTGGCTTCCGAGAGGTGAAAGGTCGCGGGAACCCTTTCACTCGCCCACCCACCCCTCGAGATGATGAATGACAAATGAGCTTCGTCTGCTGCCACTGGTTTTATTTATTTTTTATTTCTTTCGTATTTTTTGTTGTTTTGTTCAATTCTGCGGGATAAGCTATTAAGGCCCAAATACAGTGGGCGGTAGTTTTTGCCCATAAACCACAGTGGCCAACAAATAAATTCACAAATCATAAAAACAACATGTCAGAACTAACTCCCAAGTTGCCTTGGGGGTTTTTTTTGAAAGTGTGTACGGGATTTTTTGTTATTTAGTTCTATAGCTTTCTAGCCTTTATTGCGTAACAAGAGTAAATATGGCAAATATTTTTGTAAAAGTAAGAACAAAAAAAAATATATATACTAAGAATAAGTGAAAAGTAAAACCATTTTAAATAAAATTTATTATTCTTAGAAAGCCAAAGAGGTTATATTTTTTTATATATATCATGAAGAAGGAATGTTAAAATAATTGAAGGCAATGCTTTTAAAGTTACTAATTAAAAACTTCTTGCTTAAAACAAAGTTAAAGCTTCAAATATTTTAAAGAACCCATTTTTGAGGATTTCATGGTATTCTTTGTCTTATAAAATAAGAGTTAATCAAGCAACTGATTTAAACTTATTAAACAATTTATTTTAAATAGGTAAAAACATATATTAATTTATTTAAATGCACTAAAACCAATTTTAACACTCTAATAACATTCTAAAAATCAATATAAATAAAATCTGCAACGCTTAAAGTCTTCATAAAAGTTCATAATTATTTTCAAGCACCAGAACTTAAAAAAAAAAATGGGTTTCATCATAAAAATCCTCTCACATTGTTGCTTATTTAAGAACCGCCTTTCCCTGATTTTTCCCAAAAAAAAGTTCTCCCCCTCCCATCATCAATCTCTCGCCCCACTGTGGGTGCTCGCCTCTGCCATGTGGCAATGCTCGTGAATAATGCAAAACAAAAAGTTCCCAATGGCAAGAGGTCGCCTGCCTGGTTGCCTGCTTGCCTGATGGGCTTTCGGGTCCGGCTCTCTGGCTCTCTGGCTTTTGGGGCCCCAGCAATGAACTCGAGTGAACCCTGAGTGCTGAACCCCCTCCTCTTCTGCCGGTGGAGCACCGCTCTCCAACTCGTTGAACTTTGGCTGTCAGGTGTTTCGTCATCGCTGAGCAACAACAGCGTCACCTAGTTTAAATTTTTCGGTGTTTCCAATCCGCAAAACTCTGCCGGTCGCTGAGCAACAACAAAAGCCGCCGGAAATGCGTTGCTCAGTTGTAATCAAGTAACTCGAGCGGATGCCAGCGAGTCACTCGTACGTACTCGCATCATAAAGCGGCAAAAAAAACGAGAGAGATTGCAACACACAGTCGGTGCAGAGACACAACATTATTTAATTAACAAATTTGTCATCAAATGGGTTATTTTTTGGGATTAAAAATAGCGTAGATATGGGGGTTATCTTAGTTTTATAAGCTCTATATAAAGAAGGAACACATATCGAGAGGAAAGGTTCCATTCTTACAAGGTATCAAAAAATAGATTTAGTTAGTTTATTTGTTTACTTAAAATCTCAAAATCTATTTAAAATGGAATTTTTCAGAAAATAGCGATACCGAAATATTCAATCTTATTAAAAAAATTTTAGCTTAGCATTATAAATCTTATCTTTAAAAGTATTTCTTAGAAAGGAACAAATTAAGCCCGAAATTATGCCTCAATAATTAATTTAAAACGGACAAAGGCATGGCAGTTTTTTCTC
The DNA here is from genome assembly GCA_008042575.1 of Drosophila watanabei. Lineage (NCBI taxonomy): Eukaryota > Metazoa > Arthropoda > Insecta > Diptera > Drosophilidae > Drosophila > Drosophila watanabei. The sequence goes on from VNJS01004690.1 coordinate 49,384, forward strand.
AGTGCACTGTCGCTCTTCACAACTCTTTTGCAGTGAGTGAGAGTGAGTGCGAGAAATGAGTGTGGAAATGAGGAAATGAGGCACTGAGGCAGTGAAGCGCAGAGCAGCCGTCAAATTGATGCAAATGACTGACGCCGCCGCGGACACCCGGCAGAAACAGAAGAAGAAACGGCTCCCCAATGTGTCCGAAAGAGTGCTCCAGTCCCGACCTCTCCCTTGTCCCCGGGTTTTCTTTCTCTTTCTCTGGTTTTGGCCAGCTCAAAATTACTTTTTAATGCTGTGACATGTGGCTGTTAGCTAAACGCATGTGTCCCTAGCAGACTTTGTTCCCTCCCACCAGATTTTTTTCTTTCATTCCGGATCGGTTGCCAGGCACGCATGGCTCGGGCTTTTGATTTGGGTTTTGGGACGACAGCTTCCTGTTTTGTCGCCTTTTGTTTTTGACTCGAAAAGCCAAAACTCCAGTCACCCTTTTCCGATTTTTGCTCTCCAACTGCTTGCCGGAGCGTAACCAATAAAATAATTTTTGCTCTTTCGGGTGCTTTTATTCCCACAAAAGAACTTTTATTTCTAAATGCGATACGGGGTTATGCGATATGGGTTATATACGGATTTTGTTTTCAGCATGAAAGCTGTGAGCAAGTGGGTAATGAAATAAGTCAACTATGACAAAGTATGATTTTTCAGGTTTTATTTCAAATGTGTTTTTGTGGGGGGAAAGGAAAATAAGATTAAAAGTTCTGCTAGAAGATTGAGTAATAGGATTTTTAATTCCAAGCATTATATAATGGGACAAGTTTAAGGGGTTTCTTGGGAAATTATGACGTCTTAAGTTGAGTCAATAAAATACTTGTGTGAGGTTCACAACCTTGAGGCTTGAAATGATTTTAAAATTTAATTTAACTTTAGAAATTCAGGTAAAATGTAACTTTAAGGAATTAAATTATATTTCAAGCTACCATTTTATTACCTATTCCAACTCTGTTTTGTACTATTAAATATGTATTTAACAAATTAATAAAATATAACTTTCCGTCTGACCGTTCTAGCTTTTCTAATGGAATTAGTTTGAGTCAAAATAAATTGTACTGATGCTTTTAACCAGCATCATCAACATCCATCCCAAACTTCATTCCGTTTGACTTTTGCTCTCCCCCCAAAAAAAAAGCGAACGTTTCTCCCAATTTAACCAACATCAGAGGCAGCAGCACGTCCTGCATAAATTGATACGAATTACATTTGTGCACCCCAGCTGATCCTTTGAACTAGAAGCGCTTCCTACTGGAGCCGGGAGCCGGGAGCCGGGACCCTTGGCCCCCGTCACTATCTAAATTAAATCCTCTAGCGGAATGCTTTATATGAAGACGTGTTCCTCGACGGGGCTGCGTGTTTCGAAAGCGGAAAAAAAGACAGACAGCGGCAGAGGCAACAATGCATTTGGGCCAATTTGCAGTTGCAAGTAGCACGGAAAATAGGAAGAAGCCTCCTTCTAATGCACTTGCAACGTGAGCAGAGCCACCGATTGACAGTGGCCGAAAAACCCCGAACCTCTTTTTTGAATGGCAACTCTGATTTTGTGGCCTCTGTCTGGACATTGATTTTCCACATTTTCACCACCGGAAAAAAAATTAATACTATTTTGATACGAGATTTTCTCATTTTTAAAGATTAAGCGCAATTTTAATTATTATTTATGAAGATGTAAACGGGAAACATAAATTAATACTATTTTGATATGAGATTTTCTCATTTTAAAAGATAAAGCGCAATTTTAAATATTATTTATGAAGATGTAAACGGGAAACATATTTTAATGGGTTATAAAAATGTCAGCAATGATAAATACATAGCATTTTCAGGGTATTAAATTATGTTCTGCAACAATTTATACTATTTATTACATATAACTTTACACAAATAATATGTTTTATATTGTGTCTGCCACAGAAATTCTCATTAATCATTCGGTTTGAACCTAAACAATTTGTTTTGTATTTAATAAACTTTCCCAGAAAAATAATATTTTCTCCATTGTGTAGCCCGATTTTTCTCTGTTTATTCATTCATTTTGAAGCCGTTCTTTAATAAGAGCAAAGCAAAGCCAAACGAAGTGAAGCAGAGCAGAGCAAATATTTCAAAGTGCATATTGAAAATGCAACGAAATGGAAATGAGACTTTTTTAAATTAGGACAAATGGTGGAAAAACTTCTCTCGCCACTTCTCCATTTCTCAGTTCTCAGTTCTTTGGGGGCTCTCTCAAGTCTTAAATGAACGCTTGTCACAAGTTTTGTGGAAGCTCCTCCCCTTCCCCAGAGATGTAATTGCCGCCTGTCTCTATGAGTTTCTCATCTCAGGCTCTGACTTTCTTATCTTGTGTATTTTTCAGCGCCTTTAACTTTAAGTTGGCCAAAGTTTTGGGCGAGAATAAAGTACAATAAAGCGTCCAAAGCAAACGCGGAACAAAAGAATGGGGCAAGTGCAGCGAAACAATAAATAAAACATATGCCTTCCGCCTTTCTATTTGTAGATTTTTCCATTTTCCTGATGCAGTCTCACACTGCATAAAAGGCAAGTTAGTACCTTGTTTTTGTTCTTTGGCTCGTTCATCCTTTTCCAGCCATTTTTTTCTCTCTCTTTTTGTTGCGAAAAATTGCAAACTTGTTTACGGTGTTTTGACACATAAACCAGCAGCATGTGCATACATTCATGCAGGACGACGGATGGAAAAAGTTGTGTATTTCTTTATTCCGAATTATCCTCTGACTCGGAGTGATAGTAAAAAAGGCAAGTTGACATCTTGTTAGACAATTCCCCGGCACCAGATGATGGCTTTGACAAAGTCAGAGTGCACTAAAAAATATTAAAACTCTACTCGGGGATTTAAAGCAGAGCAAGAACAAGTTTATAATTACAGGATCCAGATTTTAAGGGAGTCTCTTAATTATAAATTCTTCCGAAAGTATTCCATTACATGCAACTTTTTTGTTCGAAAGCTGTTCGAAATATGGTAAATATTTGTTTTCAACGTCAGGGGAAAATGCAAACAAGTGAAGCTAATAGAAACCAGAGTGTCTGTATAGCCAAAATATATGCAAATGCGAGAGCTGCATGTGCACGTGTGCATACTTATTCCTGTGCCAGTTATGTGATGGAAGGACACAAGGATAGTCGTAAATGTATTCTATACAGGGGCGGATTATCGGGGATAATACTTTAAACGCCTTACATAGCAAGTAAGTTTAATTTTAATTCGATTTTATTGAAAAATTTAAGATAATTTAATAATGAATGATTTAAAATCATTTTTAAAGCTGTCTAAAAGTATGCAATGCATTTTGTATTAAGCAAAATTCCAAAGCTGTTGTGCAATTTGTGCAGCATACTTTCAGGAAGTAAGAAACTGAACTTTTGCCATAATTCATAGCATACTTTTAATTGCCTTAATTAGTGATTTCAAACTGAGAAACTCATAAAGACAAACCTTGAGGAAAGCAAAACTTTCCTTCTAAGCTTTAAAGTAATACCTTAATGAGATGAAACAAGGCTTATTCCCATTAATGTAACTATATCGAAACCCCCCCTTAACTCCACCACTGATAGCTTCTCTCTCTCTCGCCCCGGGTACTCTATTCTGATTACATTAGTCCTCCTCCCTGGCAGAGTAGACAGTAGCCTGTGTTCTGTGTTCGCTTGTCAATTTGTGCATGGCATTAATCAATTGCATGTGCAATGCAGAATCTGGGCGAGATAATCGGACAGATGATGTGCAGCTCGGAGCCCAGAGCTGGCAGAGTAACGAGGCTGCAAAATTTTTAGTACGCTCCGTCAGACATTGACAGGCTTCTAAGGACGACGAGAGGGTAGGGGAAATTAGCTGAGGCAGGAGGAAAGCGATACAGGCTCGTTACCGTTACGCCTTTTGCCCTTTTGCACACGTAGGCTGTGGAATTTTCCGCTGCCTGCTTCTGGGCGCCGTCTCCTTGTCGCAGCTCTCCTTTTTGCGGAAATTGTTATCAACTCTTGCTTTATTTTTTTTTTGTTACACAGTTTTCCGCCCTCCGTCATTCGCACACTTTTAGCGGCAATTTGTAGCCTGTCGTTCCGCTTCATTTAAGCGTCTTCTGCCTGGGGCTTGTTACTTTTTATTCACAGTGTGCAATTTAGTGTGAAATATTTATTATACAGTCAGTCAGTCCTCATCGTCGTCGTCATAAACCGCAGGCATTGCGGGTATTTGGAGAGAGAGAGAAAAAAAAGAATGCAATTATTTCGTACTTTACAGGCCGACAGAGCCAACTTTTTCCACATTCTAATTGGTAAATTGTTTGAGGCTGAATCCTACTGCCATCCTTGCTCCTTCTCTGTCGCTCTACTCTAGTTTTATGCCTTCAAATTAAATTTTTCGAAAGTTCTAGCTGCCAATTGTTGTTGTTGTTTTGGTTTGCATCGGGTTTTTGCATGCCGAAATGTGCTCGAAACTTTTTTAATGAACATCGAACGTCCATAAAAAATAGAACTTTATGGCCCGGAAGTATGCAATGCCGTTTGGTACACACACTCCCCTCTCTCTCTCTCTCTCTCTGGAATTGATAGTCAATCCAATTTGCTCACTTTTGCAGCAATTTATTGGGGCTTAACAACATTTCTAACGATCTCTTCTCCGCTCTTTTCTCTTGTATTTACAGGTGAGTTGACAGCCGAAAAAAAAATATGGGACTTGGAAGGCCGACAAGAAAAATACACGAGAAGTATGCCTTACACGTAGTGCTGACACCAACACACACACACAAAAACACACACATACTTGGTACACGTTTGCACAAGACACCAACACGAATCCGTCACCAGCATGCACTGAGAGAAAATTATTTGAAAATCGAGAGAAGTAATGGTTTTACGGAATAAAATTTATAATAATTTTAATACATTTTCTACAGCTTTCTAAATGAATATTTAAAATCTTCATAAAAAAAATTTGGATATAAAAAAATTTATTATTGTTAAGTTAAATAAAAAAGTTACAAAAGCCTCTGAAGCTTTAAGAACTGTTTAACAAAGTCTTAAAATATGAAATATATTTAATCTTTCAACTTTCTTAAAAAGCTTTACATTATAAGAGTGTTCTGTATTTTTTTTTAAACTCTCCCCCTTAACTAAATTAAAAGTAAAGTATCTTATTAAATTCTTGCATTATTCTCTCGATTTTAAATATTTTTCCTGTTTTTTAAGTGCATCCTTCACACAAAGAAAGACATATTCCCTTATACAGCCATTTCAATAAAAATTCAGAGTTCCACCGAAACGTGACTAAATGTTGGCAATGTTCTTCAGAGGCCTGGTAACGGCTAAGCCCTTGCCACGCCCCACATCTTGACACTAGTCCTGCGACCGCCCATCTGTCCATGTTTATGTCTCTCTGTTTGTATGTATGTAAGTCCTATATATGCATAAATCGATTTGTTTATTCCTGTGCCGGTGGCCATGAAAAAATTGTCATCGTATCCGCTGAATGTATCTTTAACATCTTTATGTACACACTTCCGATAGAGGCAGCCCCATTCTCGTGGCCTCTTGTCCTGGGAGTTGCCAAAAGCCTATCGTCGATACATTATCGCCCTTCGGAACACGCATTCTGTATGCAAATTAAGCGACTGTCTGAAAAGCCTCGCTCCACTGCGTTGCGTATACGCCATGGAGGCAGCCACGAATTATAGGCCAAAAATATGGGAGCAGGGAACAAAACAAAACAAAGACTTTTAACGGGGCCATGAGAATGAAAACCGTTCCATTTTTGGCCTGGTAAGGTAGAAGGGCAATGTTTTTCGGCAGCCACTAAAAATCGACAGAATTTCCTTCGCTTTAAATCAACTGGGAGTTAAATTCGGATTTCGAGATGTGTTGGTGTTGTAAAAGCGGTTGTTAGTTTTATACAAATTCAATTAAAAATGTGCAAATTTATTGCAGACCAACTTTTATAGTGTTTCAGCTTTCAATAGCCGCTAAAACTAGTTCCCTGTTGGATATATAAAGTTCGGATATTCTGATTGAAAAGGGTTAAGGCTATAGGACTGTTAACAATCATGTTTAAATCTGTTAAGGGCACCCTTTTTTTTAAGGTTTGAAATATGGTTATTACTCAAAAGCCACATTTACATTCCAAATTCTATTAGCCAAAATGATGACTGTATTTTTGGCCATGAAAGATAAATGAGGATGTAAAATGCAGACATTCTGAGTGGGAGCTGTAAAATGTAACCGGAGGGCAGTGGCTGACATAAAAAATGTTGTGATTTTTTCTTGGTTTAAAGAAATGCTTTCTTCTTGGGTAATATTTAATTTAAAATTTCTATTGTGAGTGAGAGATTTTTCGGAACATTCCGATTAACTGGCTAACATAAGCCATAAAGAAAACATTTTCTCGTAATGTAATTTAATTTCCGTACCAATACTTTCTGAAACATTTCAATTTAAACAAAGTTGTGATCGACAAAGAAAATTCCTGCTGTGGCCAACTAATTGAAAATACTCTTCGCTTTGGAAATGCTTCTCTCTGTGTGTGTGTTTATTAACTGGAAAATATTTAAGCCACCCACACATCGGGAGGAGGAGGGAGGGGGCGAAGCAATCCCTTTTAATTGCTTTCCTGGCAACCCTCGTCAGGTTTCTGGCTTATGCACTTCGCTTCGACGGCAGCAGATTGGAGTTTGAGGCGATGGCGACAACAACAGCTGTCGGTAACCAGTGGCTGCTACTGGCACTGCCACGCCCCCGTAAAAACATCCTTTGCCCGCCCTAAACGAATGCAGGGAGCCGGACCACGCCCGGACCATCATCTATGCCCAGTATTCCATCCTCATGCCTCATGTAGGCGCCGCTGCCGCCGCCGCTGGCGGTGGCTATTTTAATTGCCGTTCTTTTCGCCATGTCCACTTGCGGCCTCAATTTGGCTTTGCAGCCATTTAATTAATTGGTAAAGTGTTCCATTTCTGTTCGACATGCCCCTCTTTTATTTTTTTATCTCCTACTTTTATGCGCTTCGCCAATTAAGTTTGCAAATCAATTCGATTTAAAACACGTCGAAGGCAAAGAAAAGGTCAAACTCGTCACTAATTATGTTTGTAAAAAGAGAGAGTGAGAAAAAAAATGAAATCAGTAGGAATTAATTTTCCCAGTTACTTTTTTGTTTGGCCAAAAAAGTTTCATCGTGATTTTCCTGACCTTTTTGTTCGGGAGCCTTTGCTTAGCTCTAGAAACTTTCAGAGGAATCTTTTTTTTTCATACCAATTAGGCTTAGATGGAAGAGTATACAGGCCTGTTCTAGTTTCCACTTCCCCAAAATTTATTCGGATTCGGATTTCCCAGACGTGTTCTAGTTTCCATTTCCGAAAAATCCCCACTCATTCGTATTTCCCTCTGCTAAGTCTCTGTTAACTTCCGAGCGAAATCGCTCGGAAACTTTCCGACTGCAATTTGCCCAGCGGATTCAGATCCGCAAAATCAGAAATTAATTATTTTAAAATACAATGCGACTATGAAAATTGCAATTGAAAATGGAATTTCATTCTCTGATGCTTTGGGAGTATTACTGCATAACTGAATTAGCTAAAGGTAGCATACTTGATTTATAAATAATTCTTTTGTGGTTGCACCTCAGAATCGGTTCGACTCTAACCTTCCGCAATGTTGCAAATCCGCCGCCCGTGTTCTAGTTTCCGAGCGGAAAAGTCGATGCTGACGGGGAAATTGTTAGGGCTGTCAGCGTCCCAAAATAAACAGATGGATTATGCTTCATATTCATTTTGAACAATTGTCATTTTATTTGTTTTATTATTCTAAGAACTATTATAAATACTCCCTAAAAAAAATGTGTTTGGCAAAAACACTACTTACATTTTTGTACAAATTGTGCGCGATGTGATGGGAAATTTTTCCTCAACTTCGGCAACTCTTTTCTGAGTTGAATTTTGCAGCACTATCTATGAGAATTTCGCAACACTGCCACCAATCAGCTGACCGGCAAACGCAAGTTAAATTTGAACAATTTAAGTAAAAAAACGTTAAATATCCTAGCATTGTTTTTTTAAGTGTTGGTTGTTACGTCGAACACTTAATAACTGTCGTCTCCTTAACCCGTTTACTGCTAAGAAATGCAAAAACATTTGTTGTTAAATATTAAGGTAACAATCTTTAAATCAGAGCGGGCAAATCAGCTGCCATCTGCATGAGTTTTTCAATACTTCATGTCGATTTTTAGCACTGCCTCCAAAAACAGATGATTACAATTTCGAATTTTAAAAATTTACTTTTTACGGTGAAAAATGGTTGTACCTTTGATTTTCTGCAATCAATATGTACCCCATTAACGTTCTTAGGTTGGAAACTAATGCAGGTCAAAATTTGATCAGCCCCTAATTAGCAAAACTGTGACAAAATAAACGCAGTGGCCAGCTGATTTTTTTGGGAACAAAAGGGACCAAAGGGAAATTTCAGACAAAATCCTTCAATCAACAAGGGCAATTCGCTTATGTTAAAGGGAAATC
>VNJS01004691.1:0-15050 GCA_008042575.1 Drosophila watanabei
GCTTATTAGCTCGCCAAGTTATAGACTGATATATGGTAGAAATCAGCCTGCTCTTGCCTACTCCAGCCCCTCCGCCAACGTATTCATAAAAAATATTTTTAGCAGCGACATTATGCATTACGTGGGCATAACACTGGCGCTGCTTTAAGTTAAGTGATCTAGAAAGCGAGCAAAGGCTTCTCGAAGCAGTTGCGACACCCGCCGGTTGGATTTGTTTATGTAGTTAATTATATAACTACAACAGGCGAAAGCATCTAAAATAAATTGTATATCCATATTTGCTCTGTGAAGGCCTAGGATATCTCTATTATAGGCATTTATCAATCTATCTAAAAATTTTCGTCGGAGAAATATCTGGGGTTTTTTTATGCTTGAACTGATGGCGAACTTATAATCTTCAAGAGTTAATTCTAGGTGGTTAAGAAAATATTAAAAATTATTGAAATTAGCGGCTACTTCATCGGAACTGCACTTTAAAAGGTCTTTAATTTTTTTAAACATTTCTTTATAATGTTCAACATTGGTTTCGTTGTCTTCTAATGGAAACAAAACCATTGTTTCAGGCATTGGAGGGTATGGCATTTGAAATTTGCAGAATTCTTGGCCCCGCAGTTCTCTTAGACACGAGGCGCTGATACTGAATTACTTCTTGCAACTCAGGATCGTCCCCGGTGGTGGTTATAAAGCGATCAATAAATCGGACAACTTGCTCGGAATTTTCTGGTCCTTCCAGCTTTTCTTCCTTCCAGCCAGAAAACCAGTACATGCCATGAGAGTGCGGCGATCCTCTGTGTTGGAATTCAATTCTCCAATAATAATGGATAAGGGTATGCTCGCCAAAAATTTCAGAGCTTTTGAACAATTTTATCAATTGCCGAAACCTAAAGTCGAAATATCGGGAGCATGTTACAGGGTCACTTCTGATTAACCGCGCTTTTTCGGCGGTAGAAAGAGCTGACGCTTCGTCGTCAGAAATATTTCTATTATCCAATAGACGGGAAAGATGAACCAAAAGTTCATTCCATTTAGCTTCAGCAGCCGAAAAAGTTATAAAAAAAGTAGGTAGTCCAAATTGTCTAATCATGCACTGATAAAAAAAAAAAAGAATTTTGGTCATAAAATTGTGACCATTCGGTTACGAAAGTAGCGCAAGCATATTTTGGTCTTCTTTTAAGATTTTTGTTCTTTATTATGAATTTTTGCATTCTTATTTCACGATTTTTTAAAACTTATTTTAATCCATAAAAGAGTTTGGAATAAGAATGATATGCTCTTAAATTGATACAAAAAAATCTCAAAAAATTACCACAATCAAGCTTAAATCAAGAATAAAAAAGGATTGTTCCAAGAATTTGGTCGATCTCAAATTAAGAATAAAAAGTCTTTTACTAAGATTATATTTTCTTATTATTTTATTTTTTATTAATATATTTTTTTGTTGTTTTAATTTACATAATATTTTATTGCTTAAGCTTAGGAGGAATAGCCTCCCGTAAATCGTCGTCCATCAGGTACCTTGGGCTCTCGCATGTAACTTCGGCTTCTAAATACAGATGTAAAAAAAAAAAACATAATTAAATATGAATATTAAATAAATAAAATTTTGAGGTATCTTTCTATGGATACACGAGCAAAGCGTCACTTTAATACTCACCAACCCGCCCCAAATCAAACTCTTTTAAAATATTGTTTAATTTGTTGTCATCGGCATCGAGTTCTATATCGTCACAGAATTCAAAATCCATTGCAAACACAATTAGACGCTCACCGTTCGAATCACAATTTACAAATGTGAAGCACGTCAATGGCACGCGTCTAACGTCATGGCTTACTAAGTGCAAGTTTGTCTGTGTCATTATTTTCCAGGAAAACTACCTTTCATTTAGTATATCATGGTGAGAAACATGTGCCGAATATGCAGAGCGAGATGGCATTATGATTGCCATTTTTGTGTACGAAAAAATGAGACAACAGTAGTAGCACAATCGTTGGAATTTTAATTAATCTTAATTTAAGATTTTTATTTCTTGAACTAAATCGATTTTGGTATTCTTTAAAGATTATTTCGTATTCTTTTGAGAATATTTGGTATAAGTTTAAGCTCATTTTTTAAGAATGTGGAAAATCTTAAATCTAGTTTTTTTTTGTGCTTGAATAAACCCTAGAAAATCTTATTTTTAAAACTTTTGGTCTTATAAGAAGATTTTATTTTAAGAATGCACAAATTCTTGAAATAAGATTTTTATTTTTTTTATCAGTGTGGCTATAACCTTCTTTTTCTCGGCCTCCCAATGAGCAGGGGCTGAACGGAGACCTTTCAGAATGTGACATCCATCGTCATGCTGTACTAGGTTGTCAACAAACGAATTGTCCATCACATTTGCAGCAGTTATCGCACCTGATTTTTTGCGTAAGGCAATTGAGATTGAATTTTGAATTCACTGCATTTGTACATGTTGTGAAGTAGTTCTTAGGCTGGGGTGAAGCTCAGTCACGCCAGGATCTCTTTACAGAAAATTTAGAAAGATAGGACAATGGGTCTTCGATGAACGGTGGGCTGACGTGAAATGGAGGTTGTCAGCCACCGGTTTTTTTTATATCAGCAAAATAGCGAAGGGGATCCGCGGTAGCGCGTATTGGGTCTGGCTCATGGCACTCGCCACGAGGAGACCGAGAGGGATCGATTACGGGACGTTTTCTACCCGTTAGAAACTATGCATCTGCCAGGTGGAATCCCAACCGGCACTCGCCGTGAAGGTCGTCACCCTTGATGGCAAGTTCCGCCGTCAGCACTCGCTGTCGGCCCAAGCTATGCGGCCGGCTGAGCCTGGCCCCGTACAAGTCTTCTGGATGTAGAAATATTTGTTCATCGCAATATGGGTGGGTTTCAGTATTTTAGTCGGGCGTTAAATAAAAATTTAATCAAACTTCATTTTTATATATGTTTGGATTTTTATTATTCATTTGTTTCTCTCCGTGTATTTTTGATCTCTCTTTTCTTTTAAATTCTTATTCCTCACAAGTTTTCCAGTATATGAATATAAATTTATAAATTTTATTTCTTCACAAACTTTCCCCAGTGTATTTCTATGTTAATGGTATAAGTTTTTATATTTCATTTGCGAAGTAATTTTGTGTTACGAATTATTACGGAAAGTTTGAGGTTAGGGTTACATTCTGGCGATACCACATCGAGTCCCGCCGAGATTTTGATTTGCACTTGGCCATGTTGGCCGAACTCCCTGGCATGCCACTCGTTGCGGTTTCACACTCACCACTCACGCGTCTCACACCACGCACACACACAAGCACCCGCCTGTTTGTTGCGGCACAAGTCCCGCGCTACTCCGCTCCGGCTGATCCGGTTGGTCTGCGTCAGCCGTCACTCGACGGCTGGGTTTCTCCTTAGTTGGCTTCTTTGAGGTGAAGGTCCGATGGCCTGCTGGTGGCTCCAAAACTCGGTGTTTGTTCACTTGCACAATTTCTCCACGTGGAGTGGCAATCGCCAGCTCCGTGTCGCACAAAAGTCGCGTCTGTCTCTCTTGACGATCTTTTCACTTCTCTTCTGGTTTTTTCCATTGCCAAGTTCTCGTGGCTTCACTTAGAAACTTCTCGAAGTTACTAAGACCTTGTTTCCTCTCGCTCTTTCCTTAAGGCGCGTGCCAGATTTTCGGGGGTTAATTGTATGGCGTGATCACGTCCTTTCTCGCTCACTCCTACATACTTCTTCTGTCATGTGACCTCTGCTCGTGGTGAGTTTCGTTGTTAGGCTTGTGTGTGTGTGCTCGTGTGCGTTGAGCTTTTTAAACTAGCGATGGTAGTTTGGTGTGGCTTAGCTTAGCTATCGTATGGGGCTTGGCCAAGCCTTAAATCTATTTATATTTAGCTAAATCTATTATTATAATCTGCTATTGTTTACATGATTATTTTCTATTATTTACATTATTATTTACATGGCTATTTTCCTATTGTTAACATTATTATTCCCTATTATTTACATGGCCTATGTTATTATTCTTTATATTGTTACTTATTATTTAGATATTTATTTGTGGGGAGCCGGCAGGTTCCTCACAATGTAAAGTACTTTAGGTACTACCGCACAACGACGATCATAAAATCGAATCTGCGACCTTGCTTTTTTTGCATAGGTGGTTTCAGCTTTGAAAACTGTCCCGCAAGAGATTGTTGGGAAAGACAGCTCTTCTGCATCTTCGTCAAGCGTTAAATGAGCTGGAAGGCGTCCTTCTCCCGGGGCGAAAGCTATGAGTTGAAGTGCAGTTTCATTATTTTCTAAAAGGGTTTCATGACCACCTGGATTTAAATCTTCTTCTGGTCGATTTAATTGGGAATTGGGCAATTTTCGTAAGAGCTGTTTCACTTCCTCTCGGTCAGTTTCATTAGCGATAAAAGAAATTTCTTCTCTTCTTTCCAACCACCATTAAAAGCAAAATTGTGCTTTCTAAAAAGCTCAGTGTTAACTAAATAACGAACAGCTTCTAGGACCCGAGCGGGTCGAATAGTTTCGGTCATGAAATTGTGGGAACCTTTCTTTTGAGATGAACCTGTATGACATGAGTGGAATCAAAGGAACGGGGGAGTGCGCTTACAGTATCTGGTACTGAAATCGGAACATTAACCACTGCAATTCCTGATTCCGCATTGCCTTTCATAGCCTAGGGAGATAATTCGCATAAAGGGAATTCGTGGCGAAATTAGGCGCTCATCAAGGTATGTTAAATTTGTAAGGCACTCAGGGATTTCTGGGAAGTCAAAGCCATTCGAGAGGCAAAGGGATGGCAATCGACCCTTTGAAACACTCTGACGGCATGTGCTGCCAAACTGATATTTGCCGGACGGACTCGGAAATTTCCTACTTAAATAAAATGCGTTATCTACATTAAAATGGGAAAACTTAGAAGATATCGAGATTTTGTTTAAAGCACTTACTTGAGATGGAAACCATGTGCCCCCACAGCAGACACAGCGCTCAGTTGGTCCATATTGTTCCCTCGCAGTGGCTCTTGTTCTTTGGCGTTGGCGTTCCCGTTGATCATCTCTTTCTTCCGTGGAGAGTTCGGCCCTGGTAGCAATATTTCGCTGTGACTGCCTTCGTGACTCAGCCTGGCGATTTTGGGAGTTGGATCTATATGTGAGTAGACGCTCCTCAGCCATTTCCTGAATTTGCTGCGCCCGAAGTCTCCGTTGAAGTCGAGTTTCCCGATGAACGATTGTGTTCCTTTGTTGTTCCCGCGCTCGGGTTATCGGGTTGTTCCTCGTGATCCTGTAAGCTTTGGCGTCTCTTTCTCGCTCGGCCCTCCGATTTTCCTCGCGAGATCTCCAGGTTGCGTGTTCCGCTGTATTGCGCAACTGCTCTCGTCGTCGTTCCTCCGGGTTCAATCTGACGAGGGCATGCGCAGCAGCATCACGAGCGCGTTCAAGCCCTCGATTTTCCTCCAGCGATCTCCAACTCGCGCGATCCGCAGTATTTTGCACCTGGTGCCTTCGTCGCTCCTCAGAGTTTTGTCTTGTCCGAATATGAGCCGCTGCATCAATTAAACGTTCGCGCGCTCGAACTCTTTCGCTTCGCTGCCTTTGCGAGCGCGCTACTGTATTTCGAGCGCGAGCATCCTCCAAAATCTCATAATTACCTTGGCGGACAGAAGCATTGCGCTCGGCGGAAGTATCTCGAGCATATGAAGCGCGGCTTCATCTAAGTGCAGCTTGTCGGCGTTGTTCCTGCGATAATCACGAGATGCGCGGCATTTTCCGTTTTCACTGATTTTAAAATAACACAATAAATGAAACACTGCACTGTCGCGAAATCACTTGTCCGTGGATTACGTAAACGAGCCAATAATTAGGCAATGATTCAGCTTTTATAAAAGCTTGTGGTTTACTCTTTTAACTCGGTTTTAGGCAGGCGGCAGAAAATAGCGCTCCTTATGTAAACAAATCAAAAAATAGGGTGACCAACTACGTGACATACTAAAAACCTTTAACTTTTAATCCTGCGCACGAGGCTGCCAAAGTTTGTTTGTTGTCTTGCAAAATTACAAAAACTCAGTTAAAACATCAAATTGTTTAATCCAACTTTTATTAAGAAAACACAAAATAAATAATATTCACACATTTTCACAAGCCTTTTGGAAGACAACATTTGGAATTCCAATTCTTAAAAAACAACAACTGTTTTTATAATTCTAAATAATAACTAAAACTTAAGTTTTGTAAGTCGTCCAATTTGTGACGGTCTGTCGTGCCTCGGGTAACTGCGGGACGCCCAGGATCCGTTAGGAATTAATTTGGTTCAGGCGTGGTTGCCGTAAGAGATCCCCGACCCGATTTCCCAGGAAGAACACCAAGGGTTTATACAGTAAGAATATAGTAGCGGGTTTTATTTCGTATATTTAGCTACAGGTTTGTCAAAATATCTGCGCCCGTGGCTGAAGAGCTGCCCTCCGATGATTGTCGCCGCTGGCCTCTCGCGTCACGTTTCTGCGGGCAGTGGCGTACCTATGGAAGAGACAAGTTAGGGTCGGGCCCGAAAGCCGTCTCGGAGACAAGCCGCCTCAGAGAGAAGTTTGGTTGTCGGGCTCGACAAGCCGTCCAGGAGAAGAGTTTGATTGTTGGGCTCGACAAGCCGTCTAGGAGAGAAGTTTGTTGTTGGGCTCGACAAGCCGTCTCGGAGAAGAGTTGTTGTTGTTGGGCTCGACAAGCCGTCTAGGAGAGAAGTTTGTTGTTGGGCTCGACAAGCCGTCTCGGAGAAGAGTTGTTGTGGGCTCGACAAGCCGTCTAGGAGAAAGTACCTTTGGGCCCTCAAGCCGTCTAGGAGAATACCTTTGGGCCCTCAAGCCGTCTAGGAGAATACCTTTGGGCCCTCAAGCCGTCTAGGAGAATACCGTTGGGCCCTCAAGCCGTCTCGGAGAGAATTCCGTTGGGCCCTCAAGCCGTCTCGGAGAGAATTTCCGTTGGGCCCTCAAGCCGTCTCGGAGAGAATTCCGTTGGGCCCTCAAGCCGTCTCGGAGAGAATTCCGTTGGGCCCTCAAGCCGTCTCGGAGAGAATACTGTTGGGCCCCGAAGCCGTCTCAGCGAGGTTAGGATTAGTTACCGGGCCCGGAAGCCGCCTTAGGGAGATTAGGGGATGGAGAGGGGAACTACGGGAACACTAACTACGATGTATTGAAGTGAACCAGATCGAATGACCCGGTCCAACCAAAAGGACTTCGCTGCCGACTACTGGATGTGTGCTACAAAGTAGGCTTACCTCACCCGATCACTGTCGGCTGCTAAGTCCCCATACAAGGGCTGTGGCTCGCCTTATATAGGGATCTGGCGGGTTTTAGTAAGACCGCCCTCCTGTCAGGCGTTAGCCCCTTTCTCACGTGCGCCTAACGCCTCGGCGCAGTGTGGCCAATCATTTTTGGTCAGTGTGACCCTTTGCGCACAATCTTCGGCGCGCGAATTTAATTCAACGATCAAGCAATTATTCATAATATTTCTGGTATTCAATATATCTAATTATAATTGTGCGCGTCTGCGCGTCACAAATTTGTATACAATGAATGCACAAATTTTGTAATCATTAAAAATTTGTGCATAAGAAAATATACTGAAACCTGCGAAATTCGAATTTTTCTTTTATTTTCCCAATTCTTCCTATATCAGTATATAGTCGTCCGATTTTAATAAAATTAAAAACAATATATTTTAGAATCATAAAGAATCTCACTATCTTCAACATTTGAAATTATATTGAAAACCGGCGAAATTGGAATTTTCTTTAAGTTTCTCGATCATTTCTATGGCAGCTATATGATATAGTCATCCCATTTTCATAAAATTTACCTAGAAAATCTGGAATAATATAAAAAGCCTATTTTCCATATTAGACTTCGATTTGTTGACAAACGGCGAAGTTCTAATTTTTTTGTAAAAATTTTCTGATCGTTTGTAGGGCAGCTATATGATATAGTAATCCGATTTTCATAAAATTTACCTGAAAAATATGGATAAATACAGAAAGCCTATTTTCTAAACTAAATTTCGATTTGTTGAAAAACAGCGAAGTAATAATTTTTCTTGTAAAAACTTTCTGATCGTTTGTATGGCAGCTATATGATATAGTTGTCCGATCCGGCCCGTTCCGACTTATGTACGAGTGAGAGTATATAGAAGACTATCTGCAAAGTTTCTGTCAGATAGCTTTAAAACTGAGAGACTAGCTTGCGTAGAAACGGACAGACGGACAGACGGACATGGCTAGATCGACTCGGCTGTTGATGCTGATCAAGAAATTATATACTTTATAGGGTCGGAGATGACTCCTTCACTGCGTTGCAAACTTCTGACTGGAATTATAATACCCTGCAAGGGTATAAAAACATTGACAGAAGCAGGCTTTTCGTTTAATGTTGACAAATGTTCATTTTTAAGAAGCACTGTGCAATAATTAGAATACGAAGTACAGGCTGGTGAAATCCGTCAAAATTTGTATAAGATAGAGGCATCAAAAGCATTACTACCACCCAGGTCGATTACTACCGTGAGTTAATTCATTGGGTTGGCCTCATATTTCCGCCAGTTTGTGTCCGGATTTGCTCAGTTAATGAAACCTCTATATGCTCTAACATCTGAGAAAAATGATTTTAAGTGGAAAGAAGAGCATGAAGTAATTCGTTATCAAATTGTAAAGATTTAACAATATTCGATCCGCAATTTCCTATTGAGTGACATACTGATGCTATTACTTACGGGGCCATATTGTTGCATCGAATTGAGGGCCAGCCATCTGTTGTGGAGTACTACAGTAAAGCGACTACTCCTTGTGAGTCCATGTACACATCGTATGATTTGGAAAACCTTGCAGTTTCCGTTAAACATTTTAGACACTATTTGTATCGCAATAAGATTGTTCTTTTTACAGATTGTAATTCATTACGTGCGTCTAGAACAAAGATCGAGTTATCGGCTAGAGTATACCGTTGGTGGGAGTTTCTGCAGGTTTTTGACGTTGCTATAGAGTACCGCGAAGGGAAGCGTATGGCTGATGTAGATTTCCTGTCAAGAAATTCATTACCAAGTCAGACTAAACTTATAGAAAACAAGATTATTGAGAAACGAGTAGAACTTATGAACATCACTAAAAACTGGATTCAAGCTGAACAACAGCGAGACCAGGACATCTTATGCATAATCAGGAAATTTAAAGGTTAACTTCCAGACTATTTGGCGGCAACATATGAGATGAGGGCAAATTTTTTATATAGGAAAATTCAAAGATAGTAGAACTCGTTGCCTGCCAGTCATTCCTCGAGCTTTTCGGTGGTCAGGTTCATGAGTCTATTCTACATTTAGGGTGGGAAAAGACCCTTGATAAGGTGTATGATCATAACTGGTTCGAAGGAATGTCAAAGTATGTTTGCAAATTTGTTGAAAATTGTATTACCTGTAGGGTAACGAAGGGCTCGTCGGGAAAAATTCAAGCCGAATTACACTCGATTCCAAAAATCGGTGTACCATGGCACACGTTGCATATAGACATAACTGGAAAATTAAGTGCCAAAAATGATCATAAGGAATACATTGTTATGCAGATAGATGGTTTTCCAAAATTTGTTCACCTCTATCATACTTTCAAATTAGATTCAGATAGTTGTATTAAGGCTGTAAAGTCCTGGATTGCGTTATTCGGTGTGCCTAGTCGTTTGATGGCGGATCAGGGAAGGAGCTTTACTAGTGCTATATTTGCTGACTTTTGTACGTCTCCAAAAATTCAGCTTTACTTAATAGCAACTGGTGCCAGCCGTGCAAATGGTCAAGTTGAGAAAGTGATGAGTACTTTGAAAAATTTATTGACAGTAGTAGAATCTAGTGATCGATCATGACAGGATGCCTTAGGAGAACTGCAGTTAGCATTAAATTGTACAGTCAATCGGGTTACGAAATCGAGTCCACTGGATTTATTGATTGGCAAGTGTTCATGCCCACTGGGCTTAATTCCTATTTGTGGCGATGAGATTGAGGTCAATTCGGATAAACAAAGGTCAGACGCTAGGAGGAATATGTTAATTGTAGCACAATATGACAAAAACAGATTTGACAAAGGCAAAGCTAAAATTGTTAAGTTTAACAAAGGAGACTATGTGTTACTTAAAAATTTTGAGCGTCAACAAACCAAATTAGACCCAAAGTACCTTGGACCCCATGTAATAACGGAAGACTCGTGATAGACTTTAATTACGATCATTGTCTATCGTTATAAATTAAAGTTTATTACGAGTAAGCGACAGTACAAATATCCCCACGAGAGTTTACGTAGAATGCCGGATGGGCAGGTACCAAGCGAGCTGGATATCGAAGGTGATGAGTTGAGTTTATATGAAGATGAATAATATGAATAGTGTGCCATTGATATATGTGTGAAACAGTTGAAATAGACTGTAGTGGTGATGAAGCAGTAGTGGTGATAAAGCAGTTGAAACAGACTGTAGTGATGAGAAGCAGTTGAAACAGACTGTACGTGTGGTGAGAAGCAGTTGAAACAGACTGTAAGTGTGGTGAGAAGCAGTTGAAACAGACTGTAGTATGATGAGAAACAGTTGAAATAGACTGTGGTGTGATCGAGTAGAGTTCATGCTACGTGGCAGTACCTGGCCCCGAAGGTTTCAGATAACATTAAATTGAGATGTCATGCAAAGTAAAATAGAAATTTGAAAGGAGAGAAATGGTTGAAATGAATACGATGAAATTATGTAATTAAATTTAAGTAACTACTGATTGTGAATTAAAATTTGGTAAATTGAGTTCAGTACTAATTTATTTTGTAGTACACGAGGACGTGTAAATTTTCAGGCTTGGCCGTGTCGGAGGTTCATTAATTATTTGTAGTATGGCAAGTTATACAATACTAAAAGAGTGGTACGACTGTATAGGCAGTTGTTAGTATTTGTTGAATTGAAGATACCACCAAAGTGTGACAGTGGTTATGTCAAGGACTGTCATTGGATTTTTTGCTGTCTGTGAAAATTGGTGGCTTCAACACGAACTGGGACTTGCTCCGAAATTTTTCTTCGTCAAATTATCAAACACAATATTTTCAAAATGTCTGATTATCCTTCCCCTCTCCTTTTGGGTTCAGTAATGTGCACGGAATGGAGGTTGCAACCTGTATCCAAGGGTTCATGCAATTCAAACGAAGTTCTACATTGGCGCAAGACTAATTGCAAATAGGATCTAGTGCTTCTCCTCGGAACATGAAAATTCAGTGACCTAACAAGTAGGCACTTTCCACGTCACCGTGAATAAGATTGAAAATAAAGGTAACGCTTAACATAGTTCTACGATTGGCTAAGGAAGATAAGTTAATTAGAAGGAGTCTAGAATATGACGGTAATCTACGGTCTGCATCCAAGTTTAAACCGCGTAGAACGAAAAGTAAAAAATTTTTTTAAACAGATTTGATGCGATTACTTTGTACTGATGATTCCATACGCAAGATCCATATTCTAAGATAGGACGAACTGACGAGGTATATAATGCTTTAGTAAAGCAGGGTTCTTTGAATTCTTACGAGCACCGTTTTATAAATCCAAGCACACCCCCGGCTTTATTTACCATGTACAAAATGTGATCAATAAAGTCGAGTTTGGGGTCTAGGCGAACGCCCAAATCATCAACTATATGAATTCTTTCTAAAGAGCAGCAGTTCAGCGTTTAAGTCGCAAGCTTAGGATCGACACGAGAGAATGTCATTAGCTTGCATTTAGAGCCGTTTAAGTTTAATAAGTTTAGCCGTCACCATGCCATGTTTGAAAATTATCAAGATCTATTTGTAAATCAGACTGGCAAGCAGCGTCCCTATATTGCACGCAAAGCTTAACGTCATCAGCGTACATAGAGTTAATCAAGTCTTTGGGCAGGTCGTTAATAAATAATGTAAACAATAGGCGACCAGAATGACTCCCTTGCGGGACGCCAGATATAACCCGGAGAACATTCGAACATTTTTAAAGAGGACCTTTTGCGTCGTGCCAATCAGAATACTTGAGATCCATCTAAGAAGATCTTTCGGAAACCTCATTAAGTCGAGTTTCCTAACAAGAAGTGAATGATTAACAGAGTCAAATGCTTCACTGAAATCAGTATAAATGACATCTGTCTGAAGATTATTATGGAAGCCCTATATGATGAGAGAAGTGAGCACCAAAAGGTGTGTTGTTGATCTTCGCTTAATACATCCATGTTGACATGGAGAAATTACTGATCGACAAAGGTGCTGCAAATGTGGAGTAATGGCATTTTCGAAAAGTTTTGGGATGGCCGACAACTTAGAGAATCCTCTGTAGTTATTAACAAAATTATAAAATAGTTTAGGGTCCTGTGAGAACTGGGCCCCGCAGCGAGTCAAATAGTTTTTATACCACTGCGCGTTCAGAACGGTGAAGTCTGTCCGAGCTGTTAAATAGGCAGAAAGTGCAGTAGGAGAGCAGGTGCGTCTTAATTTAGCATACAGCCAAGATATTATATTCTCAAGGCAACTCAACTCTTTAGTAAACCAAGGAGGCTTATTTGTCATTGATAGAAAGTGTAACAGAACACATGTAGTAAAAAATGAATTCATGGCATTGTAAAAAATATCCATGGAATCCGCCATGTCAGTGCACATGTATAGATCGAACCAATTAAATTCAGAAATTAAATTAATCAGCCTTTCAAAGTCCGTCTTGCCAAGGTAGAGAAAATTTGTGACTGGTCGGTCAGATATACTCTGTACATCAGTCCCAATATCGAGAGTTACATCGAAAGTAGGATGATAAGGATATTCGGGTTGTGTCAGGGGCGCCACCCTAGCCAAACTAACTCTAGCCGGATCAGATACAAAACAAAGATCAAGCAAGCGCTCTAAAGAATTTCGAACATGGTTGACTTGGAACAGCAAAATGTCGAACAAGCCACCTATAAAATCATGTTGCGTTGATGTTAATAGCCCCAAATAGCCCCAGAGATATTTAAATCACCTAGCACTACTAAATGGTCCCTATCCGAAAGTTTATTGGAAACCAACTGGATAGCGGAAAGATGGTTCCGATATATAGGAAGTTCTGACAAGGGAGGAATTTAAGAAAATGTAATATAAATAAAACTACCGTTAATTGATAGCTTTACACAGAGGAATTCAACATCGTTGCATTCCTCAAAAGTTATTAATTCTGACGTGAGAGTGGAGTCGTCTTTATCTTCTGAAGCTGATTAAAGCCACCGAGTACACTATAACTACGACGTTTGTGGATATTTTTTGGACCAAAATCAACTTTTATCGGCTGCGTCACGCTGCGTCTGCGGAAATGCAACGGCATATACCAAAGCAACTCAGGAGTAAAATATACCAAAATACCAAAAAATCTGGTCTTACTTGAGCGGAAAAACGCTTATTAGGATTAAAGTTTTGAATTGGTTCATGTTTTTTTGTATTGAATGGAAAATCATTTCTTTACATTGGTTTTTAAATAGTATTAATACAAAAAAGACAAAGAAATTTTTTTTTAAGGCCAGGCAAATTTTATTTTGTATAAATTAAATAATTTTTTTTTTGCATTCGAAATATTTTTATTTAAGCAAATACATAAAAATAAAGATAAAAAATTAAATAAAAAATATTTTTTAAAAATTGTCTTCATAGAAAAAAATATATTTTTCCACTTTGATACCCTATAAAAAAGGCGAATGGGTGGGCGTGGCTTGTTATCCAATACATATGTAAATAACGACAATTACCTGCCAGTTGCCGTTTAAATTATTTGAATATCTTATTTGGTTCAAAAGTTATGATTTTTTTTTAACGTAAAATGAGAAAAGGCGCTACTGTGCGGCGCAGACAACGGCTGAACGAAGATGGCACAAAAGGAAAAAATGCAAAAACAAACACCAGCAGCACAAACTAAATTGTGAAATTAAAAATAGATTAATACACAAAACAGAAAAGCTGCATGTACACACATAGTGTACGGGAACTTTATTAGACACAAGGTACACACTATAAATAAAGCCCCGATGGTTTTTATCACAAATTTATCACAAACCGAGAGCGCAAGAAAAAAACACTACCGTTCACTTTGAAGAGAAAAGTCTAATTAATTCCCGATAGTTTATTGTTATAATTCCGACCGTCATATTCTGGCTGTCCCTCATACACGCTNCTGGCTGTCCCTCATGCACGCTCCGTTCCTCGCTGTTCCCGATTGCACGCACCCGTGTTCCCGGTCGTCGTCGGTGCTAGTCCGCACCACCTTTCGCTCTGCCGCTTTCGCACTGTTAAGCTTAGCTTATCGGTCAGAAAAGCGACCCTTAAGACAAGCTAGTTGAGTTCCGAAATGAATGTCGAATAAACACCACTGGCGCTCCATGCCAATTTCATATATTCGACCTCCCGTATATTTTTCTAGCGGTTTCTTCATGGAATATATCTATAAATTCTCATCCTCCTACATAAAATACGCTGTGATGGGGCTCCAAGCTTTGCAGCTCCTCAAAAGTTCCTGGTGACATCGCGGCCAAGAAAATGTCTTCATCAATGTTTCTTTATTATGTTCCATTGCTGAGGCTTTCGTCGTTGTTCGAATTGCTCATTTGCATCAATTTTTTTTACTTTCAAATAATTACTGACAACTAGCTGTCAAACAAACTCAATAACGCAACTTTTTCTACTAGAAACACACATTCTGTGTTCTGCTTTTACTTCGATAACGATAGGTAACGCATGATAGTGTAAAAAGAAGGTAAGGGAGTCATACCGCGTTGAACGAAAAAGAAATTTTTTTTTGTCATAAATCATATCTTATTTATTGAGAATATGTGATAAAACTGATGTTTCAATATTCGATGCCGAATGAAAGTTATAGCGCTGAAAATAAATGCCCTTCAGTGCAACTTACTCATGAAATAATTTTTTTTTTTTTTTGCGTTTTTCTCAAAACCACTTTTTTCCTACTGGCAATCAGGATAGAAAGAAAACTAGTTTACCGATCAGCTCAAAATTCATGGAGCATGGT
>VNJS01004695.1:0-14801 GCA_008042575.1 Drosophila watanabei
TCTGAGTCACATCCTGTTGCGTCAGAGGTTTTTTCAAGCGACTTCTATGTAGACGATATGCTCACAGGAGCAAACAGTTTAGAAGAGTTGGAAGTCATTCGCAGAGAAGTGACCAAGGTGTTGGAGTTAGGAGGTTTTAACTGGCCAAATGGGCAACAAATCACCCAAGTTTAATGACTAAGCAGGGACGAATCGGTTCCCATGAATTTACATACCAGTTTGAATGAATTCAAACAGAATTTATCAAAAATTAACCAGATATCCAGTCCTCGATATATTTGTTTGTTTTTCTATGACAGTGTTCAAGTTCACGGCTTTGCTGATGCATCGAGTCACGCCTATGGCTGCTGCATTTATATTCGTACCGTGGCTGGGACAAATAGTTTGTCAAGACTGCTAACCGCCAAGTCGAGAGTGTCCCCCCTTAAGACGAAGTCGATTCCAAGGCTCGAGATGTGTGCAGCGCATCTGCTTGCCAAACTATGGGCTTAAGTCTTTCCATTGCTTAACAAATTAGAGTTTGAAAGCGTTAACTTCTGGTCGGACTCCCAAGTCACTTTATACTGGCTAAAGAGGGATCCGTCCACTCTAGCAACATTTGTTGCGAATAGAGTTTCTGAAATTCAAGAGCTCTCAGAGAATGTTGTCTGGCGACATGTGCCCACGAAAGATAATCCAGCCGATTTAGTATCACGTGGAACAGATATAGAGGGTTTAAAATGTACGCTATGGGAAAATGGACCAGAATTTTTACTTCGATTTTCTAACGAGTGGCCTTCTCATCAGACTGAAGTTTCACCAGAGTTACAGTTGTCAGAGAACAAGAAAAGCGTGGCAGTATGTTCCGTCACAACAAATCAACCGAATGTCTTCGTTGAGCTTGTTGGAAGATGTTCGTCACTTAAAAAGCTCCTGCGGATTATGGCATATGTAAATCGGTTCAAAGGAAGATACATAATGGCGATGTTGTTATCTCGGCCAACGAATTGAAGTTATCGTTCCTGAGGATGGTCCAAGTATATCAAAGAGCTGAATTTGGCTCAGAATATGTCAAGTTAAAAAAATCTGAAACTTTAAGCCCACATTTTCAAAGCCTAAGTTCTTTCATACACACTTGCGAACAAGAAGGCGTGAAACTTCTTTAATTCGAGTTGGGGGAAGGTTGTTAAAGGCGCCAATTCCGTATGATGCCAAATTTCCTCTATTACTGTCCTCAAAATCAGAATTTGTTTCTCTATTTCTTCGAGATCTGCATCGGACTCATTACCATGCCGGTGCCAAGGTGATGGTATCACTTTTGAGACAGCAGATATGGCTAATAAATGCGCGAGAAGCATGCACGAAAGTTGTCCGTAGCTGTGTCCACTGCTTTAAATACAAACCAGTGCTAATGAATCAGATTATGGGAAATTTGCCAGCCGAAAGGGTCAAGATAGCACGCCCTATTTTGGTTTGTGAGGATTTTTGCGGAGTATTTTATGAGTCACTAAAGATCCGCGGTACACCCCCTATCAAGACGTATGTTGCCGTTTTCGTGTGGTTTTCGTCAAAGACTGTTCACCTTGAGCTCGTGGTAGATTTATCCACTGACAGCTTCTTATCCGTTTTCAAAAGGCTGCCGGAGAAGTTGTACAGCGACAACGCCACGAACCTCGTAGGAGCGAGCATTTTATGAGTCCTAAAGATCCGCGGTACACCCCCTATCAAGACGTATGTTGCCGTTTTCGTGTGGTTTTTGTCAAAGACTGTTCACCTTGAGCTCGGAGAGGCGTCGAGTGGTATTTCATACCGCGGAGGTCACCACATTTCGGAGGACTGTGGGAGGCAGCCGTCAAGTCCGCCAAACACCGGCTGCTGCGAAGAGTTGGCAACGCCAAGCTGACAGCAGACGAGCTGAGCACCCACCTGGTCGAGGTAGAGGCGCTGCTCAATTCCCGTCCAATCGCGTCGCCAGGCAACGACCCTAGCGATGGAGAGGCTCTGCAAGGCCAGTTGCGGATATTTGAGGCGGTGGCGAATGCAGTCCGATCTCAAGCAGCAGTTCTGGGCCAGCTGGTCCAAGGACTACATCGCCAGCCTGCAGCATCGCAACAAGTGGTGCGTCGAGGGCCACGATCTGGAGGTCGGGTGTCTGGTGCTCGTGCACGAGGACAACATGTCCCCGCAAAGGTGGCTCACAGGCCGCGTGGTGGCAACAACAGTCGGTGAGGACGGGAAAGTGTGTGTGGCGGATGTTCGGACGTCAGGAGGCGTCATCAAGCGCGCCATCCACAAGCTGGCATTGCTGCCAATAACCACCGCTCCGAACAAGGAGGTTAAAGCGCCGGAGGCCTCTACGGGGCCGGAATGTTGGAGCAGTAGATTAACTTTTCTTGTTAGCTTAAGAAAAGATGAATGATGTAATTGAATATGCAGCCGAACCAAATTGTACAAAAGCTTATCAGTTAAATCATAAACAACTCGGCTGTGCTCAAGCTTGAGAACAACTGATAAGCTTTTCTGTTCGTGGCTATGCGGAGCTGTATGCTGCTCGGGGAGATTATTCGCCGATCGATGCTCGAAGCTGCTAGCAGCAATAAAATTTTGGAACCAACTTCTGTTCGTCATCTTCTTCTTGGAAATTCCCCAGCCGCTAGTCGCCAGTTTAAAAATAGAAAATATTCCGGGAAAACTCTTCCGAATTTTCAGAGAGCTTGCTGCGTAAGCCTCTAGTATTCTGATAGGAAAGTAGGAAGGAAGTATTTAGTTTTTTGCAGCTGAAGTAGAGGAAGTGTTCGCATTGTTCTTAATGGTTTGTGCCGGCTTGGGGAGTCGTACTTCCACAGGCCGTTTTTTCTTTTTTTGCCTCGTATTCCTTAACTACGAATTGTTCGGGCCAGAAATCACCAGAGCAAATCGTGTCAAAGAACTTGAGCGGGACACTTATTTTGAAAGATGAGATGTCCCTGGCGTAAGAAAATTTAAACTTTTCCACCTTTACATTTTCGGCTTGTGTTTTGCCGTGTATATAGGCAAGTACATCTTCAGATGTGAGATCAGGGGCAAGCCGCGAAACAAATATAGTTTTCGATGGTGGAACAGCAGTGAGGGTCTTTGGTAAAGCCAAGTTACAAACAAAGGCCGGTAATCCGAGCCCTGTTTGACCCTGGGTATTTTATATTATGGATGTCTACGGTCTTCGATATTACTGGCGGAGCTGTCGGCAATTCCACCCCGCACATTCGGTTACCGAATCTAATATTGTCCCCGATCGCAAAACCCTTGGAGAAGGTATTGCGGTCGGAGGCTGTGCCGAGGGAGTGTGCCAGATCGTGGGTTGCTGGGATTCACACAGTTGCTGCCGACCAGCAGTCAGTTATTTGCGCTTCGGTGACTCGTTTAACAGCTTCATACTATAAAACTGAGTGTCTAAGGCGGAGAACAGATCTTTCGCTTCACGAAACCATAAGTTCTTTAAGCCCGCTTCTGGTCTGGCGCATGAAGGCTTTCATTTCCTTCTCAACCTCACGACAGCCCAGACCACAATAATGTAAACCGTATTTAACGCGCATTTAGCGTGCACGGCCGCATCGCAAAGCCAGCAATATAGGCAAGGTTCATTTGCCAAAATTTCTTTTTTGGCAGCCTTTAATTGCACAGACAAAATTCACCGACATTTTACAAGCCACAGACCACTGTGCGGGAGAACGAATCCGTAAATACGGTGAGCAGAAGTTTTTAAGGGAGAGAGTAAGAGTGAAGGCAGGAGAGCGGGATAGCTTGAAACCACTTAGCTGCAGCTCAAAGCAACAGAACTTAATCGGGAATAAACGGGATAGGCACAAAAGGAAAGCAAGAAAGCTGCCTTAGCACAAAACTAAAAGTGATTAATAATACAATTAAATTACACAGAAAGAGCTTGCACACGCGGCAGAAAACGGGTAATGATTTTTATTTATTTGGGTGACAAATTAAAGGAAACCCCGGTGGTTTAAAATGCAAAAAAAAATAAAATACAAATTCGAAGCGTAAAATAAGTGAAAAGACTACACCAGAAAATGTCCTAAATGCCTCTAACTATTAACTATTAACTATTAACTATTACAGAAACGCCACAAACGGCATTCGAGAGGGTAATCGTGGACACGATCGGTCCACTACCTTAGTCTAAACAAGGAAATGAATACGCAGTTACATTAATCTGTGGTTTAACCAAACACCTTGTGGCAATACCAATACCAAATAAAAGTGCAAAAACGGTAGCAAAAGCTATACTTGAAGATTTAATTCTGAAGTACGGTCCAATGAAGACGTTCATTACGGACATGAAAACAGAATACAAAAAATCAATTAATGAAGATTTATGTAAGAATTTGATTATCAAAAACCAAAATTCCACTGCACACCATCACTAGACTGCCGTAACAAGGGAGCAAAGCCCCAGAACACTTAACGAGCTTATACGTTCATTTATCGCAATTGATAAAACAGATTGGTATATATGTGTATAATAATTCGTTTATAGTTTTAATGCAATCCCCTCTATCGCAAATGATTATTGTAACCAGCTAATTTTTGGGAAAACTTCAAATTTGCTAAAACATTTGAAAAGTATAGATAGAACAGAACCACTATATAATATAGAGGATTATGAGAAAGAATCTAAATTCATATTAGAACAGGCATATAAAAGAGCTAGAAAAGTGCTAGGATACTAACAAACAAAAACAAAAAATTAGATACGATGAAAATAGTTTAAATTTTGAATTGAGACCAGGTTTTATTAAAAATTGAAACTGGCCATAAGCTAGACTTTAAATATACAAAACCATATATGATTGTAGCGCTGATGGCAAGCAGAAATGTGGTGCCGCCATCTACATGAGTTTTTTAAGAGAAAGAGGCATCTGTCAGTTTGGAAAAGTGGCTTAGGGTTATCTGGAGAGAGTGAATTAGCTTACCAACCATATTGAGGAGGCACCATCTTTCTTTCCCAATTTAGCTGTCCCAGAAAGTGGTTCAGCAGGCCAGAGCAAAGGCATTACATGGTGACAGCAAAAGACGAGGAAAGGAAAACAAAAAAAGGCAAGAGAAAAAAAAACAGCTCAAGCAGCGCTGAATCCATTATTGGGTAAGCGGCGAAAAGAAGCTCCTAATGTCTGGCGGTGGTGCAAGAGAATTTTATGTTTGCTTAGGTTTGGCGCTTTAATATCCAGTCCAGGAAATTTTTAAACCGAGTAAAGCCCAGTTCCGTCGGCAGAAGGAATCCAATTGGAAAAGTACGAGGCGGCGGCCAGCAAGGTTCCCGCAGCTTGGAATATTTCTTCTCGATTTTTCGTCCCATTTTCCCTTGAAATTTGGATTTTTCGCATTTTTCAGTATAAAATTGGTTTTTATTTCGTAGGCAGCAGATAGGCACAACAAAGTAGTTAAAGCAAGAAAATAGCTCTCAGTAAAGTGCGTTGAAAACTTTCCCCCCAATTCGTCGAAATTGCCACAAAATAGATGTCGCCGACGCGGTGATTGAGTTTCAGCGTTCCAACGTAGCGATAAGAGAATAAGGAAAAAGAAGAGGGGAACATACTCCGTTTTACATTAAAAATCGTCGGGCGTGAGCAGCGGAGTTGACGATGCGCGGGAGTTTTCGCTAGCATCGTTTGTATCAAAAGAAGAAATAAGAAGAAAAGCGCTAAATATCGGCTTGGACAAAAACGGGCGCGGTCGGAAAAGCTGCCTGCGCGGGAAATTTTGTTGTTATTCTTTTTGTGTTTAAGTTTATCATAGATTCCTTGTGAGTGTAACGGGCCGAGAAAAAGAAACGAAAAGGTCGAAGATATAAAAGAAAAAAATGCAAAAGAAAGCCAAAAGAAAAGTGCGAAAAGTGAGTGGAAATGTCAAGAATGTAACTGTCCCTTTTCTTTGCCTTTTTATACCCTTGCAGGGTATTATAATTTTAGTCAGAAGTTTGCAACGCAGTGAAGGAGTCATCTCCGACCCTATAAAGTATATATATTCTTGATCAGCATCAACAGCCAAGTCGATCTAGCCATGTCCGTCTGTCCGTCTGTCTGTCTGTCTGTCTGTCTGTCTGTCTGTCTGTCTGTCTGTCCGTCTGTCCGTTTCTGCGCAAACTAGTCCTTCAGTTTTAAAGCTATCTGATTGAAACTTTGCAGATAGTCTTCTATATACTCTCACTCGTATATAAGTCGGAACGAGCCGGATCGGTCAACTATATCAGTTAGCTGCCATACAAACAATCCGTAAATTTGTAGAAAAAAAATTATAACTTGACTGTTTTTTAACATATCTTGATCAACTCTCGGTTATAAGCTTTATATATAAATTCAGATTTTTGGATTAAAATTCATTAAAATCGGATTACTATATCATATAGATGCCATAGGAACGGTCGTGAAATTTACGGTGTGCCGAAGTTAGCTTCCTTTCTTGTTTGTTTTGTGTTTGGTGGCATACATATGTCGCACAATGGGCCAAGAACCGTGATTTTGTGAGATAAATATTTTTAAGATCTTCCAACAGGTGCAGAACTTCACGGAATCGTTTTCTTCGAGGAAACCCAGAATTCTGGTGAGAATGGAAATTGTCTTAATTATTTGTGTCAAAAGCATTGTGGTGTAAGTTGAACGCCCCAGAATTGCTAGGTAATGTCCCACTGCCCGTCGCGGTCGAAACCGTATGATAGTTTCAGAGGCATTGACGAAGACAAGTTAGAGGGAATGCAAGATTTCAAGTTCAAGGGCAGTTGGTGAAACAGTGGACTTGAAACGGTGATTTGCTCGGCAGCAACAGTTTGATGTCCACTGAGCAGATAAACGACAATTTAAATTTTAAGTTCTAGGCCAGCAATGAAATCTAAAGTGATGTTCGCTCCCCCTCTCTTGTGCTTGTGCTACCTTTAACCCTTGTGCGCCGATGGCAAAAGAAAATTGCGATTTTAATTAAATGTTTTTTTTTATTTATTTAATTTTTCTTCTTCCCGTTCGTAACTCTTTGAATTTCTCACGTTCGCATTTTAATATCTATAAAAGCTTTGGTTATTTTGTAATTGTATTTGATTTTTTTTCAATCTAGTGGTATTCACCGTGTTCATGCTAAACAAGTGAGGTGGTCAGCACTATTTAAGAATGTAATTTAATGTTTTTTACCCGATTCCGAGGCAGTAACGAAGCCGCCGTATATTCTGTAAAGACACTCTCGAAATAAGATCCGAAGCGAGACGACGCTTTTTTACTTTACACTCTAACGAACCCCATCTTTTTATCATCATTATCNTTTTTACTTTACACTCTAACGAACCCCATCTTTTTATCATCATTATCTTTGGGAAATTTTGGGATCGTAACCTACCAGGCCCCGACGACACCACACCCAAAGATAAATATTTTATTGCCTTTTATTTTTTATTTCGATTAATTTATTTGGCCGCATGCTCTTTATTTACTTTATTTATATTTTTAGTCTATTCATTAGCTATAAGAAATTTGATACAGCATTTTAAGAATAAATTTTATAATGTGGTGAAAATTCACCTGTATGCCAATGGCATACAGGCATACTTCCTCGTGATTGTCCGTAAGCGACCTTAGGAGCCGTTTATAAATATTTTTCTTTGTTATTGAATAGAGACGGCCATGGCAGGCCGGGCAACAAATGACCTCAAAATCATCTGAGGATTATCCGGAAGTTTGTGTATGATGTCTGTCCGATTTTTCTGTCTGTGTTGTATCTAACTTTGTCCAAAATGCTATATCAGATGAATAGGATCTATAGCCTGATGACTTGCCCGCAAGCTCAGAGCTAGCCACGACTGATATAGTAGGTAAAATCGAGACAAATATTTCTCATTTACTTTGTTTCTTTTGTTGTCAGTAATAAGGATTGATTAGACGTTTTGGATCGACGGGCAGTAGAGTTACTAGTAGCTCAACTCCTGTCCACGAATAATCTATCTGCGCTACGGATTCCGATTTCTTAAGAAACGAAAGGCATCGTGTTTCTGAGGGGCATAGGACTTACAGCTGAAATTTCTTCTAGAAGAAATCCTCTGGCCACGCCTTACAGCGGAAACGATGTACCAATTCGTGGGGAAATAACTGCTCGTTGACTCTGAGTTTATCTATCAACAGAATTATCTCTGCATAAGCAGCCAGTTTCTGATTTCCTTTTATTTTTTTATTCATCCAATTTTCCGAAAGTTGCTGACGATGTGCTTTAAGTTTCTTTTCAAACGGAAATTTTTAAATCTTTAATATTGTTTTGGTATTTTTTTTTTTATCTTTTAAATCATTTCAAACTTTTAGTATTCTATGATATCTTTTACTATTATTCATTTAGAAAATATCTAAATTAGGAATAGTTTTCATTTAGTTTTAGTTTTCAGTAAAATATTGCGAATTCAATTCCGCGATGCCCGCACCGATCTTGAAGCCATTTGTGACTTAAAGCAGCGGGATAAGGAAGGCTTTTATGCGTTTTATAATGCCATAGAGTAGTTGGTAAATAGCTTGGAAATGCCGTTGAATGACATGGAAATGGTTGAGGTGTTGAGGAGAAATTTAAGGAAATTCGTCATTCTCAATCTTCCGAACCACTCAGTAGAAAAACTAAGGGAAATATGCCGGCATAGAAAAAACGTTTTAGAAGACATACGGAAGGTCCCAAGGGTATCAGAAGAGTATCCCATATCGAAATCAAGTTTGCGAATTGTCGGAGAAGCAACTGCTTTTTGTTATGGTTGTGGCAAGCCAAATAATCAAAAACCTTCTCGTGCTAAATGCCAAAAAAACTCGAAAGGGAACACACAAACGAGGCCATCGTTGTGTGTTCAACGTTAACGGTCGGCAAGCCCAAATCTAAAATCATATCAATTCAGCTTCACAAGCCAATTCAAGGTGTGTGTTGCCAAGTATCATAGATTTAAGTTCGAATTCTCCAAATATTCAGCCTCATCTAGAGCGTCAAAAATCTCATTCAATAAATGCTCACCGCATAAGAAATTATGGAGCAGCCCGCAAAACCATAAATACATTCCGATTCAAGGAAAAGACAAGCGTCCGTATGCCGAAGTGCGAATTTTAAATCGCATTGTGATAGGTTTGTTAGACACAGGGGCCGCGGTAAGTTTAAAAGGTGGAAATCTAGCACAACAGATAACCGAATACCGTTTAAGCGCGGAATATTTTCAGTAAGTAAGGCAGCATGAAGAGAGACAGGAAGTGCTAGGACGAATAATTACACCGGTCCAATATAAAAAAAAGGGAAAAAACCTTAAGCTTCACGTAGTACCATCCATTAATCAGGACTTATATTTGGGTATTGACTTTTGGGCTAAATTCGATTTATTGTCACCAGAGATGCAAGTTTCCGAGCTAGTTTCTTACAAGGAGTCAAATGCAAGTTTCCATCTTTTGCTGAGTCTGGTCTAGGAAAAACTTCCATTCTTTCGCATACGATTGACGTAGGATGGCAAAGCCAGTAAAACAGCGCCATTTTCCGGTGTCACCGGCCATCGAAAAACTCTTGTACGCAGAAGTGGTTCGTATGCTTAAGCTTGAATAGTCCGACAGTGCTTGGTCCTCCCAGTAGTTCTGGTGCAGAAGCCAGGAAAGGTTCGGCTCTGCTAAGATAGCAGGAAGGTCAACGCTGTCACTAAAAAGGATGCTTATCCGCTCCCACAGATAGACGGAAAATTGGGCCGACTTCCGAAAGTTATGTATATATCCAGCTTAGATCTCAAAGATGCCTATTGGCATGTAATTCTCGACCCAGAATCTCGCGATATAACGGCATTTACGATACCCGTAAAGCCGCTTTATCAATATAAAGAAATGCTTTTGGGGTTAACCAATGCGTCGCAAACAATGACACGTCTGATGGACAAAGACGCTCCAGCAGAGTTTCCGAATGAAGTTTTTGTCTATTTGGACAACTTGTTGATTGTGTCAGTTTGCTTCGAGGCACATTTAAAGGTGTTGGAGGTAGTTGAGGGACATATAAAGGCGGCGGGGCTCACTTTGAACATAAAAAAGAGCAAATTTTTTATGCGATCCGTGAGGAGGGTTGTATCAAAACCGATCCGGAAAAGGTATCTGCTATGACCGATTTTCCTTTGGCAAATTCTCTCAAGAGTCTTCGAAGATACTTAGGTTTGGTCGTCTGGTACCGCAAATTCATACATAGTAGTAGATTAAAAATCCAACAACTGGGCCAGTTTTTGATGATGCCGCTAATTGGGGTCATTAATTAGATAAAATAGGGATATCTATCCCCTGTTACCCCTCTTAAAAGGGTTGGGTAATAAAAAATTAATTAGGGTCATTGATTGAATGGTGTGAGGACACGTGATAAACGTGTGTCAACGCGCTACCGCAACGTGGACGCGCTCGACACGGGTACGAGAGCGAATGCGATGGAGCGATAACGCAACGCGATCGATAAAAGGGATGAAGGGTGAAAAGGTCACATACCACCTGCGTGTACCTGTAGACACTTGCCATCAGTGTATGCAAGGAAAAAAAAGGGTAGGGATGAGAATGTGACCCTGTCAACGAAGTTGGCTAATTGAAGAGTTCTCAAGAAGGATACTATATCACAATGGGTGGGTGAGTGATGCTATAAAAAAAAGGACGTGCGATCGTTTACCATAAGTGAATGAATGTGGGTACCGAACCCCGACCAAGTCATTTCGAAATGAAGAAAAGAAAAGTCAATGAAGTCGGGCGCCGAACAAAAAGGTTGTCTATGAAGTTGGGTAATTGAAGAGTTCTCAAGAAAGTTTCGACTCGAACAACAATGGGCGGGGTGAGTGAAACCATAAAAAAAGGATATGGGATCGTATACCACCCGTTCTCAAAAGTCCTTTCAAAACAACGAAAAGGAAAGCCAATGAAGTCGGGCGCCGCACCCCCGACCGCTTAAGAGTAAAATATATTTCATTCAATAAACGAGCGAGACGTCTTTCTCTTCCATTTCATTTAAGAGACTATACTTTTTTCTGCGTTTAGGGACGACCCATCCCGTCCCAAAGGGATGAAGGGGATGAAGTGTTTCGTCTCTTAACAGGAGATCATTTTCCATTCCTTCTACCTAAAAAAGAAAAAAATCTGAAAAGAATTCCAAATTCTGCGACACCCGACGTCGCAACAATTAAACACGCTGTCGCCATACGGCAACACCGGCGAGGAAATAGCGTGCCCACCCCTAAACAGCTAAATAAATAAACTTTATGAAATTAATTTTGTATCTATTTATTTTTAATTATTATGGTTGGTATATGTGGTTGTTCTTCTGCGCCGATCGCATTGCGGATATATTTTCTGACCATTCAAAAATAGCGAGTTATGATTCGGCCGCAAGGCAAATGTATATTTTTGTATGCATTATGCATTGCAGATCAGGTTAGAAAATTTCTCAAATCTCCACTGAAGAATTTGAAAACAGCTTTAAACCAGTTGCGCCTTGCTATTCAAAAAATGTTATTATACACATTTTTTTTGTTCAAATATATTACCTTATCTTGTAGAAACTTGCATTTTTCCATTCTTAGTTCTAATTTATTGTCAAATGTTGTTCGATGCCTTGACTTGCAATTAAAATATCATCCATATATACTATAACTTTATTTTCTCGTATCATGTCAGAAAAAATATCATTCACAAATATTTGAAATACCTGAGGCGCTGTTTTCAACCCCATTGGCATGCGTAAAAACTCAAACTGCCCTAATGGCGTTGTAAAAGATGTGTACTTTACCGAATCTTTGTTTACGAACACATGGAAGTAGCCATGTTTTAAATCCAGTTTTGTAAGAACTGATTTTCCAACCAATTTGTCCAATAGATCATCAACTAAGGGAATTGGATAATAATCTTTAACCATAACTTTATTTAGCCTTCTGAAATCAATGCACAGTCTAAGTTCCCCAGATTTCTTCTTTACTAACACAATCGGAGAGGCATATTCCGGCCTCTTACTTTGAATAATTCCCTTACTTAAATACTCATTCAAAAGATTCTGCAACGCTTCCTTCTCACTATAAATGGCTTTGTACTCTCTCAACTTATACTAATCTCACATCTATTTTTTGGTACTTCCGGTCTCAGCACACGAATATATTTCGAGTCTAACACTTCAATTAGCTTAATTCTATCCGTATAACTAACTTGATTCCCAATATTGTAAGCCATTTCATTATGCCCATGTTCTAACATATTTACCTACCTAAATACCTAATTGCTTCCACCTAGGATTGTTCCTAAAACATCTCCACCTGCGTTCGTACCTAAACTAACCTCCGCTACACTTGCACCCAAATTCCTCTCGCCTAAGCTTGCACCTAAACTATTCGTACCTATGATTTTCTTTCCTAAACCTTTCTCACATTGCCACGTACCTAAAATCTTCCCACCTAAACTTTCACCTAATCTTTCCTCATTCAAACTTGTACTTCAAATATTCTCGTTACCACTTGTACCTTAATTATTCTCTTCTAACTACCGTACCTAACCTATTCTCATCTAAACTTGCTCCTAAACTATTCTCTGTTACAATCTCACTCGAGTTTGTGTCGTTTGAGCTTACTTCCATACAATCATTGGAAAAGTACTTTAATTTGCGTTTCTTTTCTTATTATTGGTTTCAATACTCTCTATAAATTGTAAACATATATGAAATCCCTACCCAGCACTATATTACAGCCCATAGAGTCATCAGCCAATACAATTAATTTAAACAAAATCTTTATTTCATTTTTTAATACAAAACATAATATTTTTCCAAAACTTTTCAATAAGCTTTTATTTATTCCAAAATAACTCTCTTCTTGAGGCTGTATTTTAACTTTTTCTGGTACGTATGACCGTTTGATGAACGAGACTGGGCTCCCCGAATCTATTTGGCAAT
This sequence comes from Drosophila watanabei, assembly GCA_008042575.1. Lineage (NCBI taxonomy): Eukaryota > Metazoa > Arthropoda > Insecta > Diptera > Drosophilidae > Drosophila > Drosophila watanabei. Next base: position 12,901 of record VNJS01004695.1, read on the forward strand.
CTGTAATAATAGGCTGGTTATGATTTTCACTGCAACATTTTTTTATATATCTTACATAATTATCTCCCGCCTTTTTGTTTGGAGGGCACTCTGCAATTCGGTAATCCTCTGCGCCGCAACCGTAGCACTAACCTGGCGTCCTTTTAGGTTTAGTGCAGTCTCTCTGCCAGTGCCCCTTCCCGTTGCAATTGAAGCAGCGAGTCTCGCTGCTTCCAGGAACCGCCTTTGCTGCAGGCAATTTCGTTGCTGCTGGGGCTTTTACTGGAAGCCTTATCTCCGCAAAAGCTCGTAGCATTCTTTCGGGGTTGGCCTGCGTGCGCAAACTCAGCAACGGAATCCCTTCTACGAGCACATCCAGCAACTCATCTTCCTCCATTGCCACATCTCGCGCCAACTTACATTTCTCTTCGAAGTATACTGCGAATTTCTCGCTTGGCGACCAAGTCCGCGCCTCAAACTTGCGACGATATGTTGTCCCATTGATCGATCCACGACCGCACCGACTCCTTGTCTCCAAAGTCCACCAGCATCTTTCTGGCCATGTTGAAGCCGGGAGAAGAAAAATTAGCCGCCTCTATTCTGCCTCCATTCTGCAACCACACCATTTCCTTTTCGCCGCTTATACCGTCGCCTCTGCCAACACCAACAGCTTCACCGGTGCCGCCGTCTCTGCCGCCACCAATGCTGCTGCCTCCTCTGCCGCCACCAACAACTTCACCGCTGCCGCCGTCTCTGCCGCCACCAATGCTGCTGCCTCCGCCAACAGCAATACCGCTGCCTCTGCAATGCCGCTGCCTCTGCCTTCACCAATACCGCTGCCTCTGCCTTCCTGCTCAAAACTGTTGCCGCTTTGCTGGTCTTCGTTTAAGTACTGGGAATTGTCAACTTCCTCGGAATTCTGGTTGTTGGCTACACTGCCGATTTGTTTGTTCAGGCCTTATAGAATTTTCTGCGCCTTCGAAATTTCTGCGCGTAATTTCACCAGAGTATTAGATGCACTTTCTAGCTCGCCGCCGTCCTCCTCAGCCTCGTCTGTCCCCGAGGTTGGATCCTCCATCTCCTCGCAGTCTTCGAAAGCCTCGCTGCCCCTAATCTCTACGGCGACTTTCTCCAATCTGGCGAAGAGCTCGGCCTTGGAGCCTTTTGTAGACATGTTCAGCACCTCCAGCCACCTCTTAAGTTGCACCACTTTGATCTCTTTAAAGTTTAACTCCATCTCACTCGCGATTTGGTTTGAATCCCACTTCTGATTTTTGTAGATGGCTTTATATTTAAGTTTTTGTTTATTTATTTCTTTATTCACTTGTCTTGTGTAGATTGCTTTTATTTGTAGAGGTTTTTGTTTATTTATTTAGTTATTTACTTTTCTTGTCTTCTTGTCTTCTGTTTTATTTCTTTCAATTTCACAATATTAACACGTCTTCTCTCTTTCCTTGTTGCAAAGTTAGTGATCTGCGGCTCGCAGGCAGCAACCAACCCCCGTTTCTATCAACCAGCCGCTCTCTCTAAGCTAGGTGCTGTCTCAGAGAGAGAGAGCTTAACTCTTTAGACAGTGTGACCAGCACATACTATTAACAACTGGCCTGCTACAATACCTTAAGAAATTATATAAAAAATTGTGAGAGTCTGGGCGTAAGGTTGAAATCTTCGTAGTTACTGTTATAATATAACATCCAAGTTACCAACGCATGGATGAGCCGTTACAATTTGTTTTTGAATTACCAGGGCTCCAACATAGCAGAATTTTGGGGCAAAAGTAAGTTCAGAAAAAGCACTATAGCTGGCGCACCTGAAGTGCCGGGCAGAAAAAAGTGCGATTTTTGTCGACCTGTGTTATCAAAGTGAGTTATTATTATTTTCGTAAAAATTTAATACAAATTTAAGGAATGGAGTCCCAAAGA
>VNJS01004698.1:0-13064 GCA_008042575.1 Drosophila watanabei
GTATCGGGCACATGATTGTAAAATTGTAAATTTTATTTGTTATTTTATTTACATAAATTTCCCCCGGGAAATGGCGCACACAGACACGTGCCTGCATGAACATCCTTGCACACAATGCAGCATAGGGCAAGGCAGCAGGCCTACGAACTCCATGTCGTTCTCCATGTCCTTCATCGATATGTGTGTGTGTGTGTTTGGGAGGACTCAAGGACAAAACCAAATTGCCATGGGTTTTGTGGCCATCAGAAATTCTAGTTAAATGTATTTAAGCACAGAGAGAAATGTGTTGGAGATTTTTAAATGCAGTTCAGAAAGCCATCTCTAAAATCTTTAAAAATATAATATTTTAAAGTCAAATTCTAAGTGTATCCTTTAAGCACCAATTGTCCTTAAATCAGCACTTTTATTCCCTTACTTCCAGTGATTTTTGTTCTCTGTTAACTTGCATATTTTCTCTCTGTAAATTTATAGTTTCTTTGGGGAGCCGCAGCCGGACCAGAACTTTTAATTTGTAGAGTAACCGGACTTCAGCCAAGTGTCTCGAGCTGCCCCATCGCTATGGCCGTTCTTGGCCTGTCAGCAAAATTCTCATACGATTTCTGGAAAATTCGTTTGAATGTGTTTTTTTGGGGCAAATAATTGCCGGGCCACCATGAGATGTTTGTTATTTACAGTATCTGTGTGTGAGCCAAATTTACCTGTGGGAAAACCGAACATTTTGCCCTCTGTTTTTCTACGCTCCACAAATGAATGAAAGTTATTTGGCCAAGCAACGTAGATGCAATTAGGGTTAGTTTTCCAGTGACGAGGCGGAAGAATGAAAAGCTCTGCGCAGAGGCAAAATTCCGTAGAAGAACGCTGGCTTCCGTTTTGTGCCGCACGCTTGGAGTGGCAACAAGTGCCACTTGCACTTTGACTGACGCGCCAGCTTCTTGGCTTGCCTTGCCTTGGTTTCTGTTTGGGTTTGGGTTTGAGTTTGGGTCTGGGCTGGGATTCCGCTTTTGGCCCGACCGGCAACTTCTAAAAAGTGCGCAAAATTAAGTGGCTGGCTGCTGTCTAAAAGGTGCTTCAGCCACTCGAGTGCGCGAGGAGCTGCAGGAGCTGGAGGAGCTGGAGGAGCTGGAGGAGCTGGAGGAGCTGGAGGAGCTGGAGGAACTGCGCTCATATTTAGCGGCTTTAGACATTTGCAGACTCTGAAAGGCAAACGAGCCAAGCTGATAGCCCTCTTCTCGAATTTAGCCCCTAAACGGTGAAATATGTGGGTTAAAACTTTGTTTTCTTTTGTTATTTTTTTTATACATAATTAGGTAACAAGGAGCTAATTACAGGACCCATATTTTTGGGTTCCTAAATATAAACATCTATGGAAAATTGTAGGTACATTTGTATATGATTTTAAAGGAATGTGGTTATAATATCTAAGTATTTCAATTTTTTCAATGACTTGCTTGAAACTGCTATATGAACCAAGGATCTCTTAATAAAATAAATACATAAGATGAGGTATTTTGGAATCTGTTTTACACAATTTCTTGCTTAACTAACTTACAATACCTTTGTTGATTTTTGGGTTCTGTTAACAGAGTACTGCCAGAAATCATCTCAATTCTTTCACATCTCAAAACTAATCTAAAAAATCTCAATATTTCCCCCACGGTGCATTCAGTATGAGGGACGAGCGATCCTGTTTGGTTGGGAAATTGAATTTCGGGGCAGCGCTTTTCGAGGGTCGCTAGGGTCGCCAGCCAGGTGATTAATTACGTGCAGGGGACAGCAGCTGCAGCAATTGGCCGGAAGTGGGGGCAGTCCCAGCGGGGATTCCCGGGGAATAGCTGACAAGCACGTGCACCGCTCTGAAAAATCATTTTTCAAAGTATGCTCAGTCAGATTTATATGTCGTTCTTCTCTTTTTTGTTTTTGCACAGCAATTATAGGCAAAAACGTAAACAAGGTGTGGAATACACAAAACTATAAAACCAGGAATAGGCCATCAAATTCAGTAAAATAAATCTAAATTTGCAACGCACCGCTGCATCGTTGTTATCGATCAATTCAAGTAAATACGATGTATTTGTTATTTAGACAAGAGCCAAAATATTCCCATCAATGTGTTTTTCAATACGAAGTTTAAGTTCCCTTTATGAAATAATAAATGCAGCTTTATTTTTCATTACATTCTTATTTTTGCCAAATATACAGTTACAATTGGTTGGTAAACACAAAAAACGAAAAAATATTAGCATATTTATTTTATTAATTACTACTCTAAGGTATTAATTTCGACCAATTGTAGTTTCGGTTACAATCACTGATTTTAATTGGTTAACACAACAAATTGCCTTGTATACATGTTCAATGTTTTTTCTCTGCTAAAAACAGTTGGGGTCGGCTGTTAGCCTAGGGTATCGCAATTATAAAAACATTTTAAAATAAATTGTTGGTTTGCTGCCGTTGTCTGGCTGCCTGCGCTTGTTTTGCGGCATCACAATGGGGCATGCGGTTCACGCTCCTGCCACCTCCCTTTGCCTCAGATGTCGCTGTTGTGGCACCTGTGTCCAGGTGTGCAGCACACGCTCGCAGGCCGATGCCGAATCTGTCGCTGGTACTCCGATTTTTCTGTGTGGCGCCTCCTCCCACACTCGCCGCACTCGTTAAGGTGGCTGAGGCAGCCGAAAATGTTCGGGCGTCTGATTTATAGTCAATTTGTCTTAAATTATGCATGTGGCAGAGGCAGCTGAGGGGCCCAGATAATGGCGGGAAGGCGGTGCATCCTAGGGCCTAGTGTCTACTGCCTACTGCCAGGATCTTGGCATCCTCCCCAGGCATTTATCATATTTTATCACTGCCTAAATGCGTGCCATAAATAATTCGTTCAGTTCTTTTCCACAACTGATTTAATAGACTGAAGAGCAGTTACCTGTAACGCGGCCTGGCGCATAAATTTAAGCCAAAGCCGCACGCAAAAACTCGCTAATAATTTGTCAAATGCCAGGGGTGGTGTCCTGAAATTTATCGAGACGCATGTTGTATGGTCCTTTACCTCCGCCCTCCTGCACCCCCGATTACACCGACAGCCGTGCGCTCAATTAAACTGCAATTGCAACACGCTTTGGCCATTCGCTGGGGTTGTGTGACCGTTAATTGGTTGCGGGTACTTTCGTTAAGCGTACTTACCTCAGAATACTGCCAATACTGCAACAATTTATTCATTCCCAGCCCGATTCCGAGGCCGATTCCTAGCCCGAGCCCATCGAATCGCAGTCGGGCCATAGTTCAGCTGACCGCTAATTACAATCTCATTGGCGAAGAGCAGAAACTAATTAGCCAGTTTATCGAGTTCGCGTGGCAGCCATCGAAGTTACTCAATATTAATTTTCGGGCTTATCCCATGCCTTTTAGCTTTACAGCCTCCCCAAATCCTCCCTCCTGTATCTCTCTCTCTCTGTGCCGTACGATTGCCAATTATTGAATTGTTTTCCTTGCTGTGGAAATTCTAGCCTCATTTACCGCACATGCTGGCCATTCGGCGGGGCGCCCTCAAGCGCCGATGAAATAATTAAAACTTCGGGGCCAACCAAAAAATACAACGAATCAAAGGGAGGAGTAAGCTGTAGAGATATAAAAATTACCACAAGCTGACTCTCAGTTGCCCTCGCTGATGAGTTTTCACAAATTGAGAGAAAGCTATAAAACAGGATAACTGGCAGAGAACTGAAGAGGGAGTCCTTGTTGAGAAGAAATTTACATTGAAAAGGTAAAGTACTTACTCAATATTATATTGTTTTTTGTTCAGTTAATTTTTATATCATAAGAGGTTTCTTTTATTCCCTCACTTAGAGGGGTAAACTATGTAAATATCCAATAAATTCAATAAATAGTGTCAACAATCGTACAAGTTTAGTTTCTATGAAGTTTACAGACTCCAAAGTGAGATCTATGCCTGGGCAACTCAATAAATTCCCACCTCGGGCACCCCGCTATCCACTTTGTGGGTGAAATTTAAGCGTAACCTAAAAACCGTCACCACAAACACTTACACACTCGCTTCGGTTTGGTCTGGTTTCGGTTCGGCTGTGTAATGGCCACAGCAGGTTCGGTGGACAAGGACGAGGATGAGGACGAGAATGGGAATGGATAGGGGGGATGAAGGGCAGCGGCTGCTAATGGGGAGGTGTGCTTCTGCACATTCTTTCGGTTATGGTCCTCCACTCTGCGTGTTTTTTGTTTTTCAGCTTTTCCTTGGCCCCAGCTATTTTTACCAATGTGCTGAAAATCAAGCGGTCGAGTCGTAAACATTTTTTTAATTCATCCTCATCCAACACTAGGAGGAAAACCAAGAATGTTGGCCATCAACCACACACACACCCGCATACTCGCACCTACACTAAGAGAGGGGAAGCCATTAAACAGCTGCAGAAACAGCATAAACACTGGGAGAAAATTGTGATTGATTGTAGATACTATTAAAGGAAAAGTTATAAAGGAAAGATATATATAAAAAATATCATAGTTTAATGTTACAGCTAAGAAAAGCTTATCAAACGGAAAAGGAACCATTGTACAGCTTTAATAATTATAAATTAATGTTACCAATTTCTACAAATAAATGTAGGTAGCTTACAGATTATATTTTAATTTAACACTTTAAACTCCTTCTACTTTCTCCCAGTGTAAAAAGGAAGCTAGGGCTGAATGTGAAGCGGCGGAGCTAAGCAGCTGTAGTCTGTAGTCTGTTGCCTGGCTGGCGTGTTGAGTGTTTGCGTATTTCAAATTGTGTGAATTTATTTTTTTCCTGCCTTTGTTTTTATGGCGCCTGAAATTATGCTTATTTCGCCATTTCTGCTTAGCTCTTAAAGAAATTAAAAAAAAGAAGCGCCCGTGGAGGTGGCAGCGAAAGTGAAAGAGGAGAAGGGACAAGGAAAACCGCGAGGTACCAAGGTCCTTGAGGGTGTCTATGTGTGTGTCTTTCGCTTTGGCGCCTTTGCCTTAGACGACTTTTGTTTTTGTTGTCGATTCCAATGCCCCGAGCCCGCAGCGAAAACAAAACCCTAAGAGTGGCGTTCCCTAAACTCCTCGCTAAATGCCTAAGTATAAGGGAAACCTCAGGGATCCGCATTAAACGGCCCTTTAAATTTATCTCCAACTGGCTGGATAGACATCCTGCTGATATTTAATTCAGTATTTATCCTAGATGCTTTGATTTCTCTGGCCACATTTTGATTACTTCGACAGCAACTGGCAGGACTGTACATATATTTTGTTGTATTGCCATTTTTTATGTTTGACAGCCAACTGTGTCCGAGCCTGACATTCCGACAGTCGGCCCGAGCTGCGGCCATTTTCAAATTGACAAGAACAGGAAGCGCCTTTGGGGGGCAGGACCAGGCTATTCGCCATTGGGCGAATATCAAAAACTCATTACAATCACTTCTGACGTAAATGTGGCCAAGGAAAATGGACCTAATGGGCCACAAGGATGGCCAGCGCATAAAATTGGGGAACGATGCTGTCTGGTCAGGATGACGGGGTCAGGGATCGGGCCTGTGGGTCAGCAGTGTTAATTAACGTTCACCTATTCACGTCGCTTGCTTTAATTAAAAACTTCAATGGCAAAAGACATTCATAAGTATGAAATTATATTTGCAGAGGACTCGAATAGCTCTTCCATCAAACGTAATGTATTTAATATTCCCGCAGTCGTATTTATATATATAACTCAACGTAGTGTGTGTATCCATAAATTGTTTTTCCCTGTCTCATTTGTCTAGGCAATTTGTGTCTATAAAGCGCACAATAAAAATCGACATTAAAAGGCTGCCATTCAAATAAATATGGCCTTGTGCTAAACGAATCGTTAACAAAAAAGAAATATATATATATATATATTTATACATGGGGGAGCAGAGAGGAAGCAGAACGAAATGAAAAGCGAAACACTTTTTCAAAATAATTTCACACAATTAAAGTGAAAAGCCATACGCAGACGTCTATTGTCGCGAACAATGGCCAAGAGGAGACGAGGGTCCTGGCTGACGGAGAGTCGGGCGATTTATTTGTTGAGTGCAAATTATATTTGAAACATACATGCACACGCACACACTCGGCAATGTACAAAATTTGCCGAGCAATTTGATGCAGCAAAAACGTTACACAAACGAATCAAGTGGAATTTGTTTCATTTCGACGGCGCTCTTAATTTGCTTTGCTTCCTTTTTTTTCTGAGGAAATTCCCGAACCGATTTGCGAGGCATCCAATTTAAGTACGTTTCAGGGGGCCTTCCAGGAAGATCAAATTTTTAATAACTGTCTCTAAGCGCATAAAGCGCGCGGGCCAGTCAAGGCTTTACTTTTTTTTGGGGCCGAAAAAGTTGTACTAACAATGCGAAATGCCATAAAAATGTTGGCTAAGTAAGTTCCACTGATATGGCCAACTTCATTTGTATTTCCGCTGCTCCAAGTACTTCCGCCGGTTGCCAGGCTCAAAGTCAAGATGGAATTGCCAGTTGGCCAAGTGGCTCCAAGGCTGGCAGGGGGCCTATTTACATTTGAACGGAGAATGGACGTTGGATGGAGGATGGAAGATGGCCCCGGCAAATGTATAGTTTATGGGCAGCTGGCTAAGCCGACTGGCATATTTATGGGGTCCGGGGTATACGTGTTTTACAGCGCTTTATTCGTCCCTGCATATTTCATAAATTACGTGGTAATCTGCGTGTAATTGCGCCCCCCTCCTGAGAGCGATGCCGCGTAATTAGGTTCTCTGTTTGGACAATCAGGCTTCGCGGCACTTCATAACCCATCTTCGATTCCCAGCAGGAATGGATGGATCGCTCGGAGGCATCGCAAACAGTGGTAATTGCGACCCACCTTCAGATAGGAGTCACTGGAAGCCTCTGCTGCTGCTCCACTCCAGATCTAAGCCTCCGGATCACCACGTTCCCTCATCCCCAAGCCAGCACATGTTCCGGGGAAAAACAAATTGCGCTGTTGACCTTCGCATGGTTGGCAAAAGTTTTGCCTTTGACTCAATTGAATCCAACAAAGGGGCACAGACAATTCCTTCGGCATATTTATAGGCATTATTGCTGTACTCAAGGATTTCCAGTCAACGATTTTGGCTCGTTAGTGAACCGACTTCGCCGTGGCTGTTGTTGCCCCCTTGGCCGCAGATTTATGCCGCTGCCAAAACTTTTTTAACAACATCCGAAATTTACGATTTTCGGAACACGAGCCGCCGAGTGGAGCTCGCAGCTCGCAGCTCGCAGTTCGTAGCTCGCAGCTCGGAGCTGAGTTGTATAGAAAATAGTTAACTGGTCGTCTGGCCTTTGTGCGAGTATCTGCATCTCGGAGCTGTTGTTTGTCCTGTTTGCGAATTGTTTTGATTTAGTAATGGCGGGCGGACATTTAATTAGTGTCGCCAGAAAGTCTGCGCGCAGGCCAGATCCCGATAAATAAGCCGACCCCCGGATGACAGACATCGGCCATTGTTCGAAGTTTATCTCTATAATGAGCTCCACGCCGCTCGGCCACCTCAACTGGGCGGTGAAGTCATCTCTCTCTCGGTGGCCACATCCCATCCCATCCCATTCCATTTCGGCCACTAAATAAAATTTGAATATGTAAAGTGCGCCGCGAGCGATTTGGAAATGTTAAACGGGGGACAAACAAAACATTTGGTTACACCGATTCCGCGGCCGACAATCATGTTAATGAGGCTGTCGCTGTCAATTAGAGACGAATCTCCAGGGCACCTGTGGCGCAGCGAAACGCAAATCCAGAATTTATGAAGGCCTTTTATCAAATCGTAAAAGTCTTCTGGGACCGCGCTGAATGAGTATATCTTGGAACTTGGGTTGACAGCTTCGAGACGCCTCTTTCATGTGTCAAATTCATGCGGAACACTCGGTGAAATCAGTTGAGCTGTATGCTTGAAAATGTATATATAAGACCTTTGAGAATTATTTACTCATTAATAATATCTCAATTTGTTTAGGCACATCACATACAATTATGTGTAACTTGTAACTTGTATTAAAATTTGAAGAATGTTTCAATTATTGCAAATGGTAAGAAATAAATAAAAATCTTACCTACTTTCAATATTCTCTTAAGCTCAAGTCTTTCTGCCTAGGTAAGATCAATATTTAATACTTTTAAGCTGAAACTTAATTATTTTATTTTGTAATAGTGTAAGATTTTGTTAGGGCAAAGGATATTTATTTAAAAGTTGGCCTTAATAAATATTTAAACATTTATTTTCCTAATTTAAGAATTGAATAAGCAGCAAATTAGTTTCCAAGTTGATTCAGAAATTTCTGACAAGTGAACTTTGAAAAAAAAAAAATCCATAGACATTGCGTTTTTATGCCAATTTTTTATTTGTTTAATAAATTATTTTTATAAATAAATAAATATTGAGCTTTCCATGAGTGTCAAATAGATGGACGACTGTTTAGCGCGAGATGCACCAGGATGGTCCGAAGAACTTCTTGCAGAGCTTGATCGGGGCCTCGGTGGACTCGTCAGAGTCGTGGTGGTGGTGGTGTGGTGGCGGTGGTGGTGGTGGCGGAGGGTAGTAGTGGGGTGGGTAGTAGTTTGGTGGTGGTGGTGGCGGGAATGGCGGCCAGTGTGGGTAGGGAGGATATCCGTGTCCGGGATGAGTGGGATGAGTGGGATGAGTTGGATGAGTTGGATGAGTGGGATGGGTTGGCCTCTTTGTGGTGGTGGTAGTCGTCGTAGTAGAGGATGTCGTTGTAGGATGTGGGGGATGTCCATGTCCATGACCGGGATAAGGCCACGGGTAGGGATAGGGGTACCCAGGATAGGGATAGCCTGGGTAGCCACCGTGTGGTGGCGGCGGGTAGTGCGGATAGTGCGGGTAGTGCGTCGGCTTGGTGGTCGTGGTAGTTTTGGTGGGCCTGGGGGGCCTGGTAGAGGACTGGGGGAAGCTCACTACCAGGTTGCCATCGCCGAAGAGCTTGCGCCAGGTCGTAGGATCGGCCTCCGCGTCGTTCTCAACGCTGTTCAGCTCCTGGCTGCTCTCCTCCACATCCACACTCGACTCCTGGCCGAGGGTCTCCTCCTGGGGGCGGGCCATCGCCAGGGCTCCGCAGAGCGCCAGGCACAGGCAGAGAACCAACTTGGTGCTCATGGTTTGAAAGGTGTTTCGCTTCGAACTGATTGACAGATGGCAGCACCTCCGCTATTTATACTTGTCCTATTCGCGAAAAGAAATGCGATCGCGCCCCCCGAGTTATTGCCAAAAACGGTATCAAACCATTGAGCCACTGAACATTAACCCACTTTGCCAAGCTTTTCAAAAGATCTCCCAAGAAAATGACAAGTCACCATCCAGTCCAGTTCCACCGCCAAGTTAGCATGCAAATTTATTCGGCTATTAAAATCAGCTCAGAACACGCCCAACGAAGTTACTAGTCGCGCGGCTTTATTCGCTTAGATCGGCGTCACTGATTAGTTTGCCAGTCTAACGGTTCATTTTGGTTGTTTTTTGCATTTTTATTGCTTAAAACACCCAGCTGTCTGCTTGTCCACAATATGGTCCGTCGAAATGATTAAATCTTTTTTATAACAGCTTGGCAGATGGCAGAAAGAATTCACTTTCCAGGTGTTGCTGGGATTTGTTAAAAAAAAACTTATGGTATAAGCTATATATTTAACTGCGTAAATGTATTAAAATAATTATAAATATTAAGAGCTTCCAAAAGAAAATAGTTAATAAATAAAAAATGGTGCATACTTATTGTTCTACAAAAATTTCCTGGCCAAATTATATATTGTTTTCGTTTATATAATCATTAGATTAAATCTCATTATAATAAATCATTCAGAATTTAACGAAAGTTAAGCATCATGATATCTGCCCATAAATTGTAGTTTGGTTACACAACTTTGACTGGAATTCTCTCATCAAATCAAAATCTTCTAGTAACCTACGGGAATCTGTAATTAATACGCACAAGAATCCTAAAAACTGATCCATTAATAACAATTTAGATAAATCTCTATGCTCCTAGTATAAAAGGTCTAGAGGCTCTCCGTTCAAGAATCAGTCTGAAATTGAACTCTCGAACTAAGCAACTTATCCAGAACCATGTTAGTCGCCTACCTCGGCATCGTGCTGATCCTCCAAGCCAACTTTATAGCTGGACACGGCAACCAAGTACTAGAGTTACCTGGCGGCGCAAAGGTGATTTTGGTGACACCGTCCGACGATTCTGACCCGAGGCCAGAACACAGAGATAGGGATAGGTACCCAGATAGTATTAAAGTCATCCAATTGGGAGGTGACAACGACTATAATCGTGACAGAGAAGACAGCCACAGGGATAGGTACCCCGACGGCATTAAAGTCATCCAATTGGGAGGTGACAACGGGTATAATCGTGACAAAGACCGGAACTCCAACCTCCCGGACGGAATCTTGGATTTTCTGAAGCGTCAGAACATCACGGACTCATCTGGTGTTCAAGTTATCAAATTGGGAGGCGACTACGGTCCTAAAAGACGGCATAGCCATGAGGATGACGATGATGATGATGACGACGATGATGATTCAGTGCGAAAAATATTCAAGTTATTTCGATTCCGCTTAAGGCGAGGAGGCCATCGCTCCAATGCCCAATTTCGAAGCCTCCAAGGAAGGGATCTCGGTAACCGCCGGTCCTTGGCGCATGACAGGAGTGACTACAACCACCCCGTGGATGCCAGACAAGCGGACGTGGCCCGAACCCAGGTCAAAGTCATTCGCCAGAGTGTGCCCCGCCGGTTGATGGTACGGAATCTCAGGTCAAGCCAGGCTCACTTGACCAACATGCAGACTCTAAGCTTTCCCGTCTTCGAGGACGAGTGGCAGGTGAGTGATTCAAAAAGATTCTCAATAGGAACCTTAAAAATATATTTATAATTCCTTCTCCCATTAGATGGCCTAGAACTTGCCTGGATATCTATGCAAAACATGCAGCTATGCGGATAAAGGAAAAATTTTGAATTTTGAATAAACAAAATGTTTGTTTTGTATCAGAAAATGCTTGTTATAATATTAACAGATTTTGTAAACGTTTCATTAAAGAGATGTTGGTATAATGTACCTTTCTGTTTTATAACTCTGGATGCTTTATAAATATTATAATTCAACAAGAATGAAAGCTCACTTTGAAAGTGTCATTTTTTATACCATTGCAGATTGCAATTGGATCATGGATTGGAAATCTATCATAACTATGCAAAAAATGCATTATTCTCAATTAGAATTCGGGTTCGGGTTGGTTTTAGGTAGTTTAACAAATCAGTACATTGAGCTTAAAATTTAAAAATAAATGAAACTTTTAAAAATGTTTGCAAATTTTAATTGTTGAAACATATAAAAACAACAAGACGGCTTTTGTTCGCTTGTAAGCTTAAGCCTAAGTTAGCTTAATGAAGCTAATCTCTAAAAATTGGCATTTTCTAGTTTAAGGTTAACAGCCTGGAATACATATTAATAAGCCATCGAATAGACCAGTGGCTCTCATCGGATCAAAATTTCTAGGCACGCAGCTTAGGAGTATTTAAGTATTTAAAGTATCCAATGACGAGGCCTATTTTAAATCCATGTCAATCAGTGGCGGCTGATATAGATAAGTTATTCAAATAGACACTAGCTATGAAAGCTCATTAAGTTACAAAGTTATACTATCCATTAGCCAAGACTATATAGACTGAAATCGGGGAATTGGCCAAAGTTCAAATTAAAATTCAGAATATCATTTTTTACAACCTTCTAAGGTTGTATAAAAATGTGATGATCTGCCATGAGTTCCTCAGTTCAAAGATAGTTTTTGCCATGCTGATCAAGACATTGGGCCTACTTCTCCTGTTCACGGGTCAATCCTTGGGCGACTGGTCCCAGTTCGGTATACCCAACTGGGCCACTATTCACATTAAAGGAGGTGGCTCTGGGTCTCGTCCTCATAAGAACAAGGGCCAGTCGGAATACGACTCATATCTAAATGAGTACTACAGCGATTACTGGAGGCAGTTCTACCAAGCCCAGGCGGCGTACAATGCCTATTGGGCCTATAAACTATATGGCGGCTACCCACCCTATGGACCGCCGCCGACCACCCAAGCTCCCGACACAGAGACAACATCCACTGCAATCCCAACCTCCACGGGAACACCAACCACGTCAACAGCTATTCCAACATCGACCGGAGACCCAACCACATCCACCGCAGTTGCAACCCAGCCTACAACGACACCATCCCCAACGACCTCCACTGCCGTGGCTCCCCAGAACACGGACACCACCGTGGATGCGGTTAACCCGCCAGTGCGAACTCACACCACGCCTCTTCCCTTTCGCTTCGTGGTCAGGAATCGCATCCGTCCGGGTCGTAGGCAGCCGCTTCCGGCGTATGTTCAGGGATCGGAGGATGAAGCACTAGTACCAGTCTACATTCCAAAAGATCACTTCTACCAAGGGGAGCTGTCTGGTACCTATTTCCAAGTCGTGGGAAAGAAGTAAAAATATTTATGAAACATGAAATTGATTAATTTACTCGAGTAAAGTCACAAATACCCCAACAAAAATCTACATTAATTATTATTAAATTGTTCTCCAAGAAGAACTAGCTAAGCTACTATAGCGGCATTCATAGCAACATCTTCTTCAACCGAAACCAGATTCGCGGGAGAAAGACACATTTGGCAAATCGAAAAACATTCCCAGAGCTGATGGCTTCCAATGCGTTATAATATTTTTTTATTTAGCTCTTATAAACAGATTTAAATCGAATTAAATGGGTAAACAAAAGCGCGAAAAGAAAGAAAAGAGAGAGACGCGATCGATTTCTCTGATTGGCAACTTATTAATGGACTGAAATTAGCATTTATGTCGCGCCGAGTGCAGATATCTCCTAAATATGCAAACCCAAGGCCCGGGCAGACTTAGTTGATGGCCGAACGCGTTTCGATATGAAAGTAATCGGATTTCTGTGTTTACTGGTTGTGACCAGTCTTCGATCGGGTGCAGATGCCCTGGACTCCAAGCAGGAACAGATGCG
>VNJS01004705.1:0-12634 GCA_008042575.1 Drosophila watanabei
TCACGGACTTCTTTGCCAATTTCATGAGTATATTTTACATTTTTTGCCCTTGCAGGTTGTATTATAATTTTAGCCTGAATTTTGCAACTTTGATGGAGGCATTACCGTCTCCATAATATAAATATAATCCAGATGAGAATCAACCACCTAGCACTACTACGAAAACTAGTCTTTTAGTTTATAGGTGAAACTTTACAGAATCTTTGTGCTTTCTTTTATTCTCAGTAGTACATTAGTCGAAACGGGTCAGATCAGACGACTATATTGAAACGATCGAAGAAAGAGATACAAATAATAATATAGTTTCCGTTTTGCAACATATGTTTA
The DNA here is from genome assembly GCA_008042575.1 of Drosophila watanabei. Taxonomy (NCBI): domain Eukaryota; kingdom Metazoa; phylum Arthropoda; class Insecta; order Diptera; family Drosophilidae; genus Drosophila; species Drosophila watanabei. The sequence goes on from VNJS01004705.1 coordinate 328, forward strand.
TGTACTCTGAGGCACGGCCTTTCTATAATTATTAAAAAATTTCGGTTTTAATTTTATGAAAATCGGAACACAATATTATTTAGCTGCCATATAAACAACTGGTAAATGTAGAGGACACGTATAACTTTAAATGTAAAATGTGTTTTTCAACATATTCTCATAACCCCTAATATAATGTTATTTTATAAAATTTTTAAATTACAAAAAAATGTTTTGCAAAATCCAATAGATTTATCATACTTTTTATATAAGAGCATATGAAAATACACATATAATCCGAGTTTTTACATACTTACTTATCTCCTCTTTCGATTTTTAGTAATCCAATTGCAAACTGAAATGATATACTATAGAAACTGCTTTCCCGTTTTAAAATTGAATCAGATTAACCAATTTAAGTTTTTAAAACGAAAAAGTGGTCGAATTTCAAATCAAACAAGTATGGAAGCTAACTTCGGCACGCCGAAGTTTGTATACCTTTGCAGTTTCCAATTGTATGAATTATAATCTAATATAATATAATATAACATGAATATCTTGCGTATTCATTTTATTTGTAAAGTTTTAAATTTTTTTAATTTTTTAAATGTAAAGTAAAATGTAATTTTTCTCCACATTTACCGATTGTTTGTATGGAGCTATATGATATAGTAGTCCGATTCTTATGAAATTTACAACAAAATTCTGGAAAAATATGAAATACTAGTATCTAAAAGTTGAAGAAATTATGTTGAAAACTGACAAAGTTATAATTTTTGTTCTAAAAATTTCTTTTTAAAATTAAATCTGAAAATCTGAAATAATATTTAAAGCTTATAACAGAGAGTTGATCAAGATATCTTAAAAAACAGTGAAGTTATAATGTTTTTCAACAAATTTACGGATAGATTGTATGGCAGCTATATGATATAGAAGACTACCTGCAAAGTTTTATTCAGATAGCTTCAAAACTGAGAGACTAGTTTTCGTATAATCGGACAGACGGACATGGCTAGATCGACTCGACTGTTGATGCTGATCAAAAATATATACACTTTATAGGTCGGAGATGACTCCTTCTGACTGACCGAAATTATAATACCCTGCAAGGGTATAAAAATGTAAAGCAAGCCAGTAGAAAGTTATCCTACCAACAAGAATTCCCAAATAAATGCACAAAGATTTCAAAGAAAAAACTTCAAGTCTTTAATTCATTATTGGTGTATAAACAATAAATAAAATGAATGAATGCAAAGTGAAATAATAACAAACTTAGTTCAAAAAGGCACATTGAGTGTTATTCTCTTAGGTCTAGTAATTACAAAAGAAAAGACAGTTCCAACTGCGCATTTCCTTATTTAAGAACTTATACCAATCACAATGGTTTCACGAGGATCTTCTGCATTAGGGAGCTCTGCAAATCATTTACATCGTCGTGCTTCAAGTCAAAGTAAACTTTACGCTGGCGAGCATCGTCGAGTAATTGTCGCCACATGTCAACAGACTAAAAGAGAAAAGGAAATCATTATAAAGGCCACACGTTTGTATACCGATCCTCCTGCTAACTCACCTGCAGATCATCAAAGTTTCCACATATAATCAGGCATCGTTTCGGCCTGGTCAGAGCCACGTTAAGCCGCTGATAGTTGGAGAGAAAGCCGCAGCCGCGTGTCCGTGCATTTGAGATGATTATAACGTCCTTCTCCAATCCCTGGTACGAGTCCACAGTCTGTGGTGTCAGGTTCATGTGGCGTGGAATTACCTGGCTCAGGGCGTGGCACTGATTGCTGTACGGCGAGATCAAGCCGTAGCTATAGCGCTGGCTCGGCATGTGCTTGTCCATCTCCGCCAGCAGTTGAGCCACAAAGCGAGCCTCCTCGTCGTTGCTTATGCTCCTATTCCCGTTGTTGCCACCTGTGTCCCGCGTGTAGCTCAGATTGACCACGCAGTAGGGTATAAGCGGAGAGGGCTTTGCGGTTAGATCCGCACTGACCAGTTGATCCTCATAGAAGTACTTGTTCGGCCACCGGCAGATTTCTGGGTGCATGCGGTACTGCATGCTCAGCTTAAATAGTTTGGTGTGCACAAGCTGATTGCCTCCCGGCTGATCCAGATTCAGGTTCTTCACCAGACTCTTTTGGATCCTGTCGAACATGGAGTTGCCGAGCCCGAAGTCGATGGCCTTCTTGGACAGCACTACCGCCGGTAGCTGCTGGGTATCTCCGACCAGGACAAGGTGCTTTATACCAAATCTCATGGGAAGAAGAGTCCACGGTTCCGTGCACTGTGTGGCCTCGTCGATGATGCAGATGTCGAAGAAGTCCACGTAGTTGGCCAGCTTAACGCACGAGGAGAGCGTCGTGCAGACGATGTGGGCCCGTTTCAAACACATCTTGGTAATGTCGTACTCTTCCCGTTGCGTCAGCGGTGGATTCAGTTGCTCGTTTATCAAAAAGAGCTGCTTCAGCATCTGTTCCAACATATTTTGAAGATAGGTGGACTTAAGATTTGGGTTTTGCTTCAGCTTCTGGATCTCAGCACTGAGATCGCAGTGCTGCTTCTTTAACATTTCAATGTGCTCTGGAGTTAGACGCTTTAGCTTATCATTCCTGGCTCTTTTTAAATGTGCAGAAACTGAAAACTGACGGGAGTTTTCGCTCATTTTTTCTGTCAGTCCAAACCGCACGAGCTGGAAGTGGTCGTGGCTCATAGCGAAAAGTGCTTTACTTAAAGCTTTCACCATGTGATCCACGGCCGTGTTGGAGTGAGCACATATTAAGATCTTGCGGTCCAGCATTACGGACGCCCTTCCGTACAGACACTGCAGGCTGAGATTCGACAGAAGTATGGATTTCCCTGTGCCAGGAGGACCCTGCACCAGTGTCACACTTGGGTTACCATTGTCTATGACTCTCTTATAGATTCGGAGGCAAATATCCTCCTGATGGCTGTTAAGCTTGGTAAATCCAGTGTAAGTGAACGCCTGCGCCACCTTTGGTATTGGAAGAGTCTTCACCGCCTCAGTGGGCATCAAGATCCGCCTGCTGAGGGGCGAACGATGAAGCTGGTGGATAGCACTCAGAGCACCCAATTCCACCCGGAGGCTATCCACCACCGGACGGACAGTCAACCGTTTAAGGCTTTTCATCTTTTCAAATGACAGCTGCATCAAAATTTCGAATGTCATAAAACAAACGCCACCTGATGGATTAAATGAAAAACGATACAAATAAATTGACTTTTGGGAAATTATTCAATAGTGCTGACAAAACTTACCACCAACGGTCTTTTGCTCCAATGGAGTGGCAAAGGTCTCGGCCAATTCGGTGCCACTAGAAATAGTGTATAGTTCAAATCTTCCAATAGGGTCGGCGTTGGCTGTTGAGTGTGGAGAATAAGTAGTATTGATATGATTATTGTGTTTATTATTATTATATTACTTACTTTTGGCTGAGATGCGATAGTATTCTTTCTCGGAAAGTACGTCCGTCACTTCGAAATCAATCGTAGTCTTCGAGCTCTTGTAGCTCATTTCGATGGTCGTCAGCATCTCCAGTTTTATCAACGGCAAGAAGGTCCTGTCACAACATAAAATAAGAAGTATAGGTTAATGTTCCTTTTTTAAAAACTAGTCTTTAACTCACTTCCTGTAATGCTGGAAGCCGGTAAAGTCGGAGGGAATGGGCATCAGGACATCCGTTTCGGCCACAGCGTCGACACTGCCATTTCTCAGCCACTGGTTAGCCCACGTGAGGATTGTCCGCTTGTGGTAGAGGATGTCGTTCACCATATAGTTCCCCTTGAGTGTCCATTCGCGTCGCTCAATATACGTGCTGAGGCAGATCTTCAAGCTGTCCTTGCTTTTCCGCACCGGCTTATTGGCTCCAAAGACCTTTTCGATATATTTAATGTCGTCTTTATCGCAGAAATGGACGTGTCTTCGCTTCTTCTCCATTTTCTTTAAGTCTTCAACGTTTTGGTGGTAACGTTCCATATCGGCAAAGTTCACGCGATTGCAAGTGCGCTGATTCCTAGCCTCCTGCGCGTCCCTGCGCTCCGGAGGACGAGAGCAATGTGGCTGTGGATAATTGACTAGATCGTCGGTTTCAATGGTGGAGCGTCTCTCGGGAATCGAGTTCTTCGCCGGCGATGCTCGTACTTGAGGCTTGTCCACTTTCTTTGCCATTTTTGCTGGAGGACCACTATCGATCTCTTTGGTAAGGAATTCCCCGCGATTTGTGTTGCTTACGGTGGGCACACTGGTGCACTTCTTCCTTTTATTCGTGCTCGAGGTGGATGGAATATTCTCCTCATCTTTGGGTTTATCAGACAGCTTCTTGAGAGCCTCTCGTCGCTTCTCCTTGATCACTTGGTCATCTTTATTTTTATCCTTTGGTTTCTGGGGCCACTTGGTGTTCATTTCGGTTTGGTAAACAATGAAGCTATGGCGATCGATAACCCGCTGCTTGCACCGATTTTTTGACATAAACGGAGCCTCGATTATGGAAGGACCGCGAGCATTGCTATGGACTGCCGAATTCTCCTTAGTCTTAATAATATTATCGGTGGCGTCCATAAAACATGATATTGATCGGTTTAGTAGCCGAGGGCTTGGGCCCTTCTTGACTGGAGTTACATCTTCAACTGCATCCCCTTTTTTTGGAGTAACGCTATTCCTGTTTTTTGAGGGGACCTTAGCTTTCTCTTTAATTTCTTCACGGGTATTGTTTGTCTTCTTTGACTTGTTCTGCTCGGATATTTTAGATGACGTCTTCCGTTTCTCTTTTGAGGCGACACAATCTTTTTCGATTGATTTGCGGCGCTTTATGGGCCGAGTTTCTTTCGATTTGTCTTCGATGTCTTCATTTGTTTGTTTGCTGTCCAGGGATTCATAAATGTCGATTGGCCGCTCCATAAAGCAAGACCGTGATCGGTTTAGTAAGCGAGCGCTTCGATTTTTGGCTGGAGTTTCAGCTGGACTAGCAGGTTTTTCTTGGTGTTGTTTTCTTGGGGAGATCCTTCTCCCATTCTTTTGAGATTCTGTAGCCTTTGCTTCGCTCTTCGTGCTGGAGTTGGTTGCCTTGCGTTGTGTCTTGGCTTTTTTAGTCGGACTTTTCTTTGGCTCCTCAGGAGCTTGCAAAGTTACCACCAACTCTTCGCGACAATCTCCTACCTCTTCGACTGGTTTGCTTCGCTGCTTCGACCGAGTGTCGACCTTCTTTTGATTTATATTTTCAAGGGTCTTATCTATGTCTATTGATCGCTCCATATAAAGGGATTTAGATCTGTTGCGCAGCCGCACAATGGGTTGCCATTTTGGCACCTCTACTTTGTCACTGAATGCCTCTTTTTTGTACTCCTTCGTGGCCATGGGCTTTGGAGTTGAGTATTTCTGAGGCCCGGATATTTCATTGGGTTTAGAGGTACTGTCTGGAACTCCGTTTTCCTGATCTGCCTCTGAACCAACCCTCTGACGGCGCGAGAACAGCTGAGCATCATCGGCCGCAAAGGACTGAGGGCTGTGTAAACGTGTGGGGCTTCTTGTTGTGCTGTCCGCTGCGGATAATTTTGGATAATTTGTTGGCTAAAATGAGTTGCATTACAAAATATTTACCATTGCACAGATCCAGATCGTTGTATTCCTCCTCACTGGCGCTATCGATGTAGAGTGACTTCGGCGGTTCTTTTACTTCAGAATGGGAGTCGATTTCCAGATCCGATCCTGAGTTCTCCATCAGCGGGTATACTTGGGACATTTCGATGGGGTCTGGGTTCCTTTGGCTGAGCAGCTTGTTGGACCAGTCAGCCACTTTGTCATAGAGCTCATCGTCGTCGCTTTCCTCGATAACAATAATCTCATCGTAGTTCACTTGGGCCGAGGGCGAACACAAGCGCGTTTCGCCCTCCATTACATTGGATAACAGAAAATCCTCCTCGCCATCGCCGAAAGCCATTTCAGCTTTTATTCCCTGCAGTACCGCCTGTGAAATAGCGAACTGCTCGTCGTACTCGTCTTCAACCGATTCAAGCGGCTTCGGCGGGGGCGGTGGCTGCATTTTATCACAATCGGTATCCAGTTCTATTACGTCGCCGTCGTGTATTTTTGCGTTCGTAGATGCAGTGCCGCCATATTGCATATTTAATTGGTTGTACAGATACGGATTTATATCCATAACGCTGTCGAGAATAGCCTCATCCGCTATGCCGAAGATGTTTGTTATCTCCTCGGTGGTCTTGCTCACCAGCTCCTGCTTCACCTCGGGAATCTTTGGTAGGTGCAAGTTGGAAGAGGAGGGATTGTCCTGGTCAGCAGTATCCCTTTTGATCGAAGCCAAGTCGGGAATCAATTGGCCAAGATTGCATTTCTGCAGCATGGCATCATCATCATCGTCGTCGGATGACAGGACTATCTCCTCCGCCTCGGCAGCCACTTTCCGCAGCACGAAGATGGGGTAATTGCGCGGAACAACAGTGTAGTGCCCTTCCACTCCCAGGCTGATGACAGTGCCCGCCGAGACGTGTGTGCTCGTTGTCTGGTCCTTCATTTTTTGCTCATTGATGTAGACTCCGTTGCTGGTGTTCTATGCCAATACACATAATTTCAATTTAAACATTTCTCTGGCTAAACTACGCAGCGAATCTACAAACTTACCATCGACTGTACGAGCACGCCTGCATCGCTGACGGTCATCTTCACATGCACCCGCGACACAAAGTCGTACGGGTGACTTATCGTAATCTTGCAAGTGGAGTGGCGACCCATCAAATTCTCCCCCTTGTTCAGGACGATGCGGTCCCCGGTGCTCACGTGCTCTAAGTACCAGCAGCTGCCCATCCTGGCGGATCGAGTTACATTTCCATATGAAACAATGAACGCGATTTTGAACGAAAGGAAAACAAATTGCGGCAGCCAACAGTGTGACCACCGCGGGTAATCATAAAATACCGAAACGCGTTTGCAAAAGTACCTGCAACCTGCAGCCGTCTACCTGCCGTCAGCTGAATACAAAAATGGTTATTTACCCTCTCAAATTGTGTTTATGCTGTTTCTTTTTTTACCTAAGCTGACATCTAATAACCGGGCAAAAAGACTTTGTTTATAGCCCCTTTAAATAGCCTATTAAAATCGCATTAACTTTTTAGCTGCGACTGCTGTTTATAGCGTAAATATTTTAAAAATACTGAATACACCATGGCAGAATGAAACACAGTTTTCTCTTTTCTTTTATTAGCAAAACTAGCTTTTTGACTTTTTCAGATGTTGATTAAGTTGCAGTTGATGATAAAAACAAATGAAATTAATGAAATTAATTAAATGGAACACACCAATTAGAAGGTAACTTGGATAAATTTGAATACCATCTGTTGGGTCACCTTGCTTTGAATGCATGGTTGGCTATTTCGGCATTTTGTCACTTTTCTGCAACGGCTGCACTTTTGAGCGCCAAATGTCGAATCAGCAAAATAAAAACAATGATCATACAATTCGCAATAAAAGGGCTTTAGACTTGACGGAAGACCAGCCTGGAAGGCAAGAGGAGAGCCATGCCAAGCGCCAGTGCACTGAAGGCCTCTTCTGGCCGGACAGCGACGATGAGAGCTTCTTCTCAAACGCGAAGCTGGAGGATTTGCTCAGCGGGCGAAAAGAGGAGCTCTTCGGGACGCAGGAACAGACAAGCAGCGGTAACAGTACGATGCGGAGCGCGGTGCCGGACGACGGGCTTTTCGGCGACACTTCCTTCCCCGACACAACACTGAACCTGGAACCCACGAGAACTAGGGCTCCAGCGGGCCATGATAGTCAAATTGACCTGTCCGGCGATGCGGACGCCAATGAAGTGTTTAAGAAAATCAACCTAAACGACCTGAGCGTTGCCGAAATGGAGGACATATTCCACGGGGCCGAAGATTTCAGTGAGCCACTGATGCAAAACACGCAACTTTTCCTGGACGCGGTGGCCTTCAAAGTTCCCCGGACGCCGGAGAAGCTGCACCAGTCATCGGCGAAGAACGACGACTCCATGTCCTTCATTTCCAAGTCGGTTCTCGAGGGCATAGTGCAGGGCACGCAGTACGAGACATGCGAAGAGCTGAGGAATCGCTCCATACTAGACCCAGTTAACTGGGAGTCGCAGGCCTTTGCGGATTTCGAGAGGGATAACCAGGCAAGAGACAACTTCCCCAGCAAAGGCGAATTCTATGGCCTGCCGGATAAGGTGAAGCGGATGATATTACAGCACAAAGGCATCAAGAGTTTGTACGGTAAGGGACTGTAATTACCCATTAACGTTCGCCTTTCTGAGAACTTCCCGTTTGGTTTTTTTCGTATTATTTTGCAGAATGGCAGGACGAGTGCCTGAATCTGCCTGCCATCAGGCAGCGAAAAAATCTGATCTACGCGCTTCCCACGAGCGGAGGGAAAACCCTGGTCGCCGAGATTCTCATGCTGCGCGAGCTGCTCTGTCGCGAACGCAATGTTCTGTTCATCCTGCCATATGTGTCGATTGTCCAGGAGAAGGTCAGCGCCATGTCGCCGTTCGCCATTGATCTGGACTTCATTGTTGAGGAGTACACGGCGGGAAAGGGCAAATGTCCGCCTCAGCCGCGCCGCAAGAGGCGCAGCCTGTTTATTGCTTCCATTGAAAAGGGAGCCGTGCTCATGGACAGTCTGATAGATGTGCAGCGGCCCCATGAGATCGGCCTGGTAGTGGTGGACGAGCTGCATTTGATTGGCGAGCGGGGACGGGGAGCCACCTTGGAGGCCTTCCTAACCAAGGTGATGTTTCTAAATGGCAAGTAATCAACGCCTTGACCTTGACCATGACCTTCTGATTAAAGGTATGACTTTTTTTCTTGCAGCTAACATTCAAATTGTCGGCATGAGTGCCACAATAGGCAATCTGAGCGAAATATCCTCGTTTCTCAATGCAGATGTCTACACAAGAGGTTTCCGGCCGGTTGAACTGAAGGAGTACATCAAGTGTGGCTCGGATTTGTTGGAAATCAACGCGGCCGGTCAAACGCTGGAGGAGATCTTTGTACCCAGTCGCAGCGTTAACTATCCCGTAAGATAAATTCAATCTGATTCGGTCAACTTTTGAATAAACTACGAATTATTTAAATTTACTTGCAGTACAGCGAAGCTGTGAGAAAAGCGGATCCTGATCACCTAGCTGGCTTAGTCAGCGAGTGCGCCCCGGAACATTGCTGCTTGGTCTTTTGCCCCAGCCGCAAGAACTGCGAGAATGTGGCTCTTCTACTCAGTCGCATTGTGCCCAAGCAGAAGTTTTTCGCGCATCGACGCAGCGAGAAAGTCGACCTGATGGACGCCCTGGACAAGATGTGCGGCATCCTCAGTCCGGTTCTGGCCAAGACATTGCCCTACGGCATAGCCTATCACCACTCTGGCCTGACGACCGACGAGAGGAAGTACATCGAGACGGCCTACCGCTTCGGAGTGGTCACTGTCATCTGCTGCACCTCCACGCTGGCGGCGGGCGTTAATCTGCCGGCCAAGCGGGTGATCATTCGAGCCCCGTACGTGGGTCAAGACTTCATGACTCTGTGCAAGTACAAGCAAATGGTGGGTCGCGCTGGACGCGCCGGACTGGGTGAGGCGGGTGAGAGCATTCTGATTGCCCAGAGCAAGGACAACCTGCAGGTCGGCCAGATGCTCTTCTCGCCCATGGACAAGGCGCTAAGCTCGTTGGATCAACAGGAAGCGGTGGGGCTGCAGGTGAGTGCTTATAAATATACTGTTTGCATGGGTTGACCGTTTCCCACTGGTTCTTTATGAAAGTTTTTCTTCGTTGTGGTCTTTGTGCTCTGAGAAAGCACCTAACAATATCATGACTCTTTCAAATTTAAAATAGTTTGCTTAACTAAATTATAAAAATATTTCTTGCGTTTGTAATAACAAATTAAAGTGTATTGTTGTCAATGACTTCTTCTTAATTACTGCACCTTTCGCTTGCACTTTTGCAAATTAAGTCGAATGCCAATACCTTCTACACCTTCAAAGGGATTTCTGATAATTTAAGCACTACTTTTTACCAAAAAGTACGGGTTTTGGTTCAATAATTGATTTAATTTTCTGCTAGCCTGACATCTTTCAAGAAATAACTCAAAAGTTTGACACTGCTGACTAAGCAAAACTTTGGTTAAGCCAAAATTTGATTGATTCTACGATTGCTTTGAGCTAAAATGATACCAGTAAACATTCTTGAGTAGCACATAAAGTGCAGAAACGGAGCGCATGCATTGTGAAAGCTCAGATTGATCAGATACCTGATGCATCGCCAGCGGGGTCGATTTCGGCATGTCCGTATGTGTATTCGGTTAAAGTAAACCTTTTGAAATCGGATAACAAACATATGAGCAATTAGACAATATTGTTGGTGTGTAAAGTGAATAGCTATAGTCTTTTTAATGTTTATCAACATGTTCTTCGCAACATTCTTCTTTCATCTGCTGGCAGCACTGCTTTTCATAATTTTTCGCATAATTAGAGAAAACGAATTAGGCAGGTGCTGGGTACCTCACAGTCGGTCACTCAACTATAGATTTCCTAATTGTTTCACTCACACAAATTCCACCCTGATTTGTTGCCGATCAGTGGTTCTATGTTCTATGTATTCGTGTTAATTCGTATTGATAATTGTTAGGTGGTTTTCCGTTTGATCAAGCCAAATAATTAAATGTGGTTCCGAATGGCATTTCACTTGAACGCGAAACGTCATGGAGGCAGCACCGAAAATTGTCGGTATTTTAATAATTTTCGTTTTCTGTAGATCATCTGTAAGTTGAATGATATATACAATAGCTATCCAGGTTTTAGCCAAGCCGATCTTGTTTAGGACTCGGTCACCTATAAGCTGACAAATGTGGTGTGTGCCAGCTTCAACATATCGTGGGTGCGGATAAACGAATGTCGCCTGAAGGCGGTGAGTCGGAACAGGACTGTTTTCAATTTCAACGCTACCTTCGTCCATCCGACCAACAACATCAGCGTGCAGACTCAGATGCTGAAAAGGGCGAGCGGATACAAGCCGTGGCTCTACAACAATCTAATCGATGCATGTCGCTTTTTAAAGAGGCCATTTAACCCCTTCAACATTTATATATATAATGTGTACAAGCCCTTCTCCAACATCAACCACACTTGCCCGCTCTATGTAAGTAAGGCCCATCTCCCAGTCTAATCAAATCTTTTAATTATGCGCTTGAAGGGTGACATTTTGATAAGAGGAATGTATTTAACGACTGAAATAAGGACCCTGCCCTTTCCCACCGGCGAATATATGGTATCCCTGAGCTTCTTCTTCTTCGGAAAGCGCCAGTTCGTGACCAACGTTAGCTGGGAATTTATTGAGAACTTAATATGATATGATATGTGCAGCAAAGATAATCAAATGGAGAAAAATGTGTTTTATCCCATATTTAAATATCAGAAATATATTGTTGTGCCTAATTAAACACAAATAATAAATGTGAAAATGGTTGAAAACATATGGTACTTTGAATATTAGGAGGATGGATAAAACTTTGTTTAAATTGTACATTTCTATATATAACGTATAATTCTTAATCTATAAATAACTGTGAATATTTAGACTTTGGCATATTAAATGCTTCATAATGATATTTTCATATAATAATAAACAATTTTCAATTTATCCTTGAATCATTTTTCATTAAATTTGATTTATAACTTCACTTTCAGAGCCTGATTCTTAGCGTGATTGGACTGAACCTGGCAGAGTGTCGTCGGGACTTGAATCGTCTGGTGAATAGCACTCTCTTGTCTGTGCAGGCCATCGCCTTGGAGGTGGCCGTAGATGAGATAGTGCTTCGCATTTTGCGCGAGATGTTCAAGAACAAGGTGCTGCAGGTGACGGAGCCGTTGAGCAAATCGAAGGTCAACTGTTCGGAGATCATAACCACACAGGATGTGAATCAAAGTACTGCTCGTCCTGCTGGTGATCGGCGACTGCTCATTGGTCAGTCCACCCGATTTAAGCTGACCAGCATTGGACGAGCTGCCTTCAAGGCGGGCATCGATTACAAGCGGGCCAATGCCATTCACAAGGAGCTGAGGCAGGCGCAGCAGCAACTCATCCTGACCAACTATTGCCACCTGCTGTACCTAATCGTGTGCTTCAACTCCAACGAACGTGGCGATGAGTTGTTCCCGGCCGATGCTAGCATTCTATTTCAAGTCTACACTTCGCTTCCGCCGGAGTCGCAGGCTCTGTTTAAGCAGCTGGGATTCACCGAAGCCCATGCAGCCAGGCTGTTCAAGATGCAGTCGGTCCAGGGACCACTGTCC
>VNJS01004727.1:0-17424 GCA_008042575.1 Drosophila watanabei
AAAATTTGGTAAATTGAGTTCGGTACTTATTTATTTTGTAGTACACGAGGACGTGTAAATGGTCAGGATTGGCCGTGTCGGAGGTTTATTAGTTATTTGTAGTATGGCAAGTTATACAATACTAAAATAGTGGGACGACTGTATAGGCAGTTGTCAGTGTGGCTCAGTGTGTTGTTGAAGGAAAGAGACCACCAGAGTGTGACAGTGGTTATGTCAAGGACTGTCATTGAATTTTTTCCTGTCTGTGAAAATTGGTGGCTTCAGCACGAACTGGGACTCGCTCCGCTACTTTTCTTCGTCTATTAACAATCCTATTAATCTTCAAAATGTCTGATAATCCTGCCGTTGGGACAAAAAGTGACGCCTCGCCGATATATATATACAAAAAATTTTATAAAGTGTAAAAAAATAGTAACAAAATTTAATAAATTATAAAATTATAGAAAATGTAATAAAATATAACATATAACAAATGAAATAAAATATAATAAATAATAAATAAATAATAAATATTTAATAAATATAACAAAAAGTAATGAAATATTGAATATAAGTACATATAAAAAAGTAGAATAAAATTTTATAAAATATAATAAAATGTACTAAAATATTATTAAATAATATGAGCCGAAAGTCTTAGCTACTATGGCTCTTAAATTTAAGTTAGCTCTTAGCTTATAACTAATTCTTTACTTTAGATAAATAAATAAATTATTAAATAAAAGAGTGAAGGCCTTAGTCGCTCTGGCTTTAACACATTGTAATTTATAAATTTAATTTGTTATTACAATAAAATAATAATAATAATAATATTTATTTTCTTAGGTGTCCTTCTGCTCGTCCTGCTTTACACCGCCATGGGCTCCATAGTCTTTGTGACCCTTGAAGGTGAACTGGAGGATGGTGGCGCCTTGGAAACAGCGGTGGCTGCCTCAAAGCCCTTTCCACGCACCGAGCTGGCAAATGCCGAAATACGTTCCAGGTAAAAACATAACATTTTATAAATGTACTAAATATTCCAGCTATTTTATAAAATATTTATATTATTTAATATATATTTTTTACTAGCTTATTAAGTATTTGATTAATTTAAAGATGAAATATTACATTTCATTCCCGAAATATTGAATATATATTCTATGCACTTCTTTCAGCATTTCTTTAATTTCTTTTAATTTATTTAAATTAATATATTTAATATTTATACAATTCTCTCTCTCTCTCTCCCTCTTAGAACGGTGGATCGCCTGTGGTCCATCACGGAGGATCTTAATATTTTGTACAAGGAGAACTGGACGCGTCTCGCTGCTCAGGAGGTGCAACTCTTTCAAGTAAGATTTTTCCGGCAGCAACTTGACCGATTTTCGTCCTGGCTAATTGAGCGTTTTCCTTGACACTTTCGCAGGACACCTTGCTGCGGGCAGTGCGCCAGTCGAAGGTATATCCCGCTGGCGGCATCCAAATGAATGCCCCCACCCACAAATGGACCTATGCCTCGGCCTTTCTCTACTCGCTGACATTAATTACGACGATAGGTGAGTGAGAGATGGAACGCCATGAACGAATCCTGCTCCTTTGATTCCTTTCTCCGTCGCCATGTCCATGTCCCTGTCCCCACGTCCTTCCGTTCGATTCTCTGGGCAATTTATTAGCCCGGTCACTCGGACGTTAGCCATCGGAGCCTGCCAAGTGCACGAGCAGGAGCAGGACCCACAGCACGCGTGTGTGTGTGCGTGAGACGTTGAGTGACCGCTCCACTGGATTTACCCTCAAACCCTTAACATACCAACCCCCTAAAGCTGCTCCTTGCTTGCTGCTGTTTTTAATTAACAAACTGTCAACCAACAGCATCGATTTCGTGCCCCTGCCTCTCCGCTCCTCCTTTGTCCCGTCCTGTCGCAGGCACAAAATATATATATATATATATACATTTTTTTTTTCAATTTACCAATGACTCCTTCAGGGCTCTCTCCCCTAGACCCTGTCTGGTTTCAATTAGTTATAAGTAACCCCGAGGGCTAAGCAGTCCACCGAGTGTCCTTTGCTGGCTAGCTCTCCCCCTAAAAAGGACATTAAGATGGGCAAACTCAGTCCCTCATAAATAAAGCCGCATGCAAATTGAGTTTGCGGCTGGGCAAAAATTGAGGCGCAAATATTAATTGGAAAAAATAATGGCTAAAAAAAAATATTATTAATTTGAAATAGCCAATAGCCAACACTTTCCATTTCCGGCATTAAATTTTTGTTGTTGATTCTATAAATGTTTATCTAAAAAAAAAAGTAAAGAGAGTAACGATGACTTTTATTTATGGCACTTTGTGGTTTTTTCTTTAATAAGGAAAAACAATATTCGCTGCAATATACAAATATTAATCAGGAGTTTTATATGCAAAAAAAAAATATGCCTTTTTTGTGAATTAATATTTGTAAGGCCTTAAATTGAGCAATTAAAATTTAATATTCATGATTTTATGGGAGATCTTAAAATTGTGTTCAAGGAAAAGGCAATGAAAATGTTGTTCTGGGAAAATATATAAAGAAATTTCGTTTTAATTCAGGAAAAAATATGTGCTTTTTCTTGAAAAAAATGGGATTTCGTTTCAGAAAACATTTTAATTTAGTCAATAAAAAATGGTTTGAAAATACGTTTTAAGGATAAGGATAATTTTGTAATATTTTAAACAGAAATTCTTATTTTTATCTTTGTACATTTTTTGTCTATCGATTTTGTTGTATTTTCAATTATTTTATGGCCTTGAAAGCTCTTATAAATATATTAAAAAATATATAATATTATTATTAAATTCTTTATTCATATAATTATGAGGTTCTTAAATGTATGTTGTAGAAAAAGGTCTTGTTTAGGAAGGATATATAAATTTTCTTGTTTGTTTTTCAAGAAGAAATATAGACATTTTTTTTAAAAAAATAGGTCTCTGTTTCAGGAAATATTTCCATTTGGTGAAGACCATTTTATTTAAGAATTATTTTTAAGACCAATGAGTATTTTTCAAGAATTATTTTTATGGCCAATAAGTATTTATTAAGAATACTTTTTAAGACCAATTATTTTTTTTATATTATATTTTTTTTTAAACAGAAACCTTTTCCGTTTCCATGAATTCGTTGATTAATTAAATTTTTTCTTGGCCTCCAAAGCGTCTAAAAATATTATAATAAAATCCAGCCACATTTTCTTCTCAGATTTTCTTTATTTTTTTAAAAAGATTTTCACTTTAAAACAAAAAAAATGGGGCTTAGGCACAATGGTCACGTACTTCGCGCCCGTATCAACTGTCGGATTTGTCTTGGCATATTCAATTCAATTCACTGAGCAGCGTCGCCAAGTTAAAAAATAAAATGGCTAACCAAAAAAAAAAAACAAGAATATAGGAAAAATATAAGAGGAAAATCAAGGGGAAAATCAAGGGAAATCAAGGGAAAATAAAGGAAATAATAAAAGCCGACAGAGACGCGCCATGGCTGACCCACAAAAAATAGGGCTTTTGGCAGACACAATCGCTCACAATAAACGCGCCGTTAAATCAATCGAATTTGTAGCAATCACTAGCAGCCACACTCGGCACACACACACACCCCAAACACAACCCCACCCCCTGTGCCACATTATGTGAATTGAGTTTGAAATCAAAACTCAATTTCGGACAGCCACCGGCGGAGGGATGAGGAATGATGAGGGAGGAGCCTTCGCGTTGCGTCGGTGAAAGCTATCAAAAATCTGTCTAAATACCGAGCGTGGGAGGTACGCTGCCAGCCATGTCCGTATGGCGGGGGTGTCATTGAAATTATTTTGACATCACTGCCAGGGGCGGGGGGGAGGGGGAGGGTAGAATGGTTGGAAAATGCAGTCAGAGCGGGAAATGCGAACGCAGACAAGCAGGGCAAACTGTGGTTGTCAGCTGGGTAAACCGAAACAACGACAGGAGCAGCAGCAGCAGCTGCAGGAGCACCAGCATCACCAGGATGCTGGCTACAAAACTAGAGCAAGAAGGGAATAGAGAAATGCCAGGATATACAGGATACATGGGGAGAAAGGACTTGCACATGGGGAAATTAATTGCCATGTCGCTGGGCGCCTTACCAAACTCTTGGCAATCGAAAGCAATTAATGTTTCTTGGCTAAAAAGATAAATAAAGGTGGCAGGACTCTGTTTGGTTAAAAAAATAAATAAATATTATTTTAAGAGATTCTAAAAATATCTCCTTTATTTTCTTTATTTTTTCATAGATAATTAACGCATCCACAAATTAAAATTGTATAATAAAAATACTTAAACAAAGGTGTAACCTTTTATATTACTATTAATACATTACTATATTCCTAAGTAATTAAAAATTGAAAAATATTTAAATAAAACAATTCGAACTCCAATAAAAAAAAAATTAATAAAGATTAAAATTAGTTATTACTAAAAATTGTAAGTTTATTTTTATTATATAAAATTTATATTATAGTAAATATTTATTTTTTCAAGGTCTCTTTTTATACTTTGGCTAATTTAAGGATTTATTTATTTATTATTATTTTTTTAATTATTTTATTTACTTATAAATTATTTGACTTATTTTGTTTGTAAGCAAATACCGTTTTTCTTATTTTTTTATATCAAATAAACAAGGGCCTGATTTAAATTTACTTTTAAATATATTTTTTTCAAGTTAAAGGTAAACAAAATATAATCATTAATTTTGCAAGGCTTTCTTTTATTATTTCCCTAATTTAAAAAAATAAATTTACTTATAATGTTACTTAAAAAATATATATATTTGCATTACTTCTTTATGTAAAATGTATAAAATATACGTTAAATTGATTAAATATATTTTTATAATATTTTATATATTTTAAATATAATTTGAATATTATTTTTGAATATATTAGAATACAAATTTAAACATTTTTTGGTAATAAATTATTATTTATTATATAAAATACAATAATTTGTTTGCTTAAATTATTTATATATTATTTTTTATATAAATAATACAATAACTTGTTTTTTAATATATTTCAAATCTTTTAATATGAGTTTTTACAATTTTAAATTGGAATTTGATCTATTTCTTATTTTTGAAAAATATCTTTGCTCTATGTTATTATATAAAATATACAACAAATAGGTTTAAATACATAAACTTATTTTTTTTTACAATTTTGATAGGCTAACAAAAATATTTCCAACAATTTTGTGATTTTAAAAATATGTTCCTTTAAATATAAATTGCTTTCAGTACGTTTAAATCTATATAAATAAGGTTGGGAAGCCTTTTTTGCTATCTCAAATGTAGAATATAACCTAAATATATATTAATACATACGTTTTCTAGCCCCCCAAAAACTCATTTCTCAAATATGCAAATTTCGCCCAAAAAGTACATTTATTTTTATCGATAAAAAGAAACTACAAAGTGCTTGAGCAAGATTTGATGTGATTGCAATTACTTATACGGGAAAGTACTTTAAATATCTGTCAGCTCTCGAGACAACTTGGCCTGACTGTCTGTCTGATGTCCTGTCGTCCTGCCAGTCTGGCTGCCTCCCTGGCTGGAACATCAATCAATTATGAAGCAATTTGTCCCCAAATTTGCTAAGTGGGAAGTTTCGATTGTTTTCCAGCTAATGTGTATTCTATAAATAACGAAAGAAAGGGGGGATGGAAAATTGTTACGGGAAAATCTGTAAAATCCCAAGCCAAAGCGCACCTTGGAGTTGGGCCAAAAAGTTATTCTATTTCTCTCTGTTGTTTTGTAAGGATTTACAGAAGGATGTCGAAGGTTGGTGCTCCCTCCAACGATCGTCATGAGACAGGAGGCCATTATGCAAAATTCCCATCGATTATCCGAGTTGAGCCCCCAAGCAAAGTCCTGGGCCACGACGACACACTTGGCTCATTATTCAATAATGAAGATATACACACAGCTCTTTCCCCCCTCTTTCAAGTCATAAAACTAATTTCATTGCCTACTTTTCCCAGCTAATGGCTTATTGTCACCTGTCGCGCTCTATTTGCATTTCTAAGGATTTTGTGTGCAGAGTGCAATTACCTTGATTTATCCGCCATTTTATCGGCTAAAATCGGGACTATCTATTATTGGTATATAATTAATATTACACATACGCCCCGTTGCCTCCATTGACTGGTAATAAAATTAACACTTGCGCTCATAAATATAAAGGCATAAAAGGCATATAAAAGGCATCCATTGTCGCTTGATTTATGTCCACCGTTCGCGCCCATTCGCGGTTCTTGTTGTTGTTACTGTTGTCCTTTTTTGTCCCGCCCGGAAAGTCATTTCCGACAGCTGCGATTCAATTTAGTTGAAAAACCAGCTTTAGAGGGCGTGGCATGTCATTAGGGGCGGCGCTTTATTGTTAATTGGATTTGTCGTAGTCGTTGTCGTAGTCCTGGCTTGTCGGTTTGCAATGTGTGCGGGGGGTAGGTTGGGGTAAAAAAGGGATACAGGACAATGGTAACAACTTTTTGCCGGACTTAATTGAGTTCGGGAATAAGAGGGGGAGCAACTCCTGGCTTAAACTATATTTTTAGATCTTTATAATAAGAAACCGAATCAGAGTCCTGGCTCTAACCTTTAACAAGTTGCAGAAGCTCAAGCAGCACTTTCGATAAATCTCTCAACAAGGACTTACTCCCTGTTCTCTCTGCTGACCTTGTGACCAATATATATCCTTCCCCATAAATATTATACATTCTACTATTTGCCATGCCCGTGTAATGGCTTTGTCTGCCACTTCCGGTTGCCATTTTGAATTACAAATTACAACTGCACTTCGAGTAGTTTATTTTTTGCTTTTTTATAGATTTTTGTTCGGTACTATTTGCATGGCCGGCGGTGTGTCATTCCTGTTAACTTTATTAAGCGGGCCTGCATTTTGTGTTCGTACAAACACATGGCAAAGGCTATTGGCCATGATAGATGACACGTTCGCTGTAGTATTATTATTATTATTATTATTATTATTACATAATTTGTATGCTATGGAATAATTTGTATGTAAGTGTGTATGTGTGCGTGTGTGTGTGGCCACTATAATCATTTGCCACACGTGCCACACGCCAAAAAGAAATCTATGAGCCAGAATTGGGTTCACAGTGTTGACCCAAAAAATTGAAGGGAAGTTAATAAGAACTATAGGTTTAAAGTGAGTGCTTTCTATAAAAATTGTATTTAATTAATAAGAATATAATAATAAAAATATTTAAATCAAAAAAATATTTTTTGTACTATTTAAAGTAATAGAAAATAATTGGTGTTCATTTTCATCAAGTAAAAAATGTCTTTTATATAAGAAATAAAAGCTTTGCAGTCTTTGAAATATAAACAAAAATAATATAATATAATAAAATATAATATAATATTAATATGATATAAAAATAATATTTTATGCCTCTTTAAAAAACTATTTTTTAAGGCTTATAAAAGTAAAAAGTAATCTAAAAAAATAACTTCAATTGAAAACATTTGATTTATAAACGAAATGAAAGCCTTAAATTAGCTTTAAACTATAAAAAAACCCTTTTTAAAAATATTCAACTTACCTTTGCTTCAAAAAATCACAAATATATTATTTAAATATATACACAAAATATATAATTTTATATAGAAATTTATATTACTTATATTAAATTTATTAAAGCTAGTTTTTCCTAGAAACAGGCAACACTGTTTCAATTTTCCCTGCAACAAAAAAATAAGGAAGAAAACAATATATATTACGCGGCAGTTTATTTTATTTTATTGCAATTCACAGTCTCATTTTTATGGCTGTGCGGGGTCTGTGTGTGTGCGTGTGTGTGAGGGGTGTGTTGGTTGTGCCTTGGTGTGTCAGTGTCAAATATAAAACAAATAATGTCAAAAAACAACAAGTATTGGTGAAGGCAATCGCAGATAAGTCAACATTCCGCAGGCAAGCTCAGACTCAGAGAAAATGCTAGAGAAAATAGCAAAAGGAGGAGGAAAAAAAAGAAAGATAAAGAGAGAAAGAAAGAGAAAAACTGTGAGAGAGAGAGCATCGAATAAATGAATGAGCCAATGAATGAATGAACGAATGAATGAACGAATGAATGGGCCAAGCAAGAATAAGTGGCAAATGCCTTGGCCATATTATGCGGCACACACACACGCACCGAGCATAAAGCACTGACACTTACACTTCTTTGTCACACCCCTCTTCCCCCCTTTGCCCCGAATTCCCAGCCCTTGACATGCTGCATACATTTTTTAAAGTCTCTCTCTGTCGCTCTCTCTCTCTCTCTCTCTGCCACGGCAATGATGAGCCCAATATGTGTCAAACACCAACATGAAGCCATCCCCCTCTATCCCCCCCCACCTAACCCCTTCCTTTAACCCCCCTTCTACCCCCCCACTATATTTTTTTTTTAAGCCGCGTTGGATAGTTTTTCATGTGATGCAAACGCTTACTGCAGGCAATCAATCTCGCCAGCGAGCGAGATAGAGAGAGATAGAGAGAGTGGGAGAGAGGAATGAGTGAAGCAAGAGATTAAAGGAGAAATGAGAAAGTGCAAAAAGAATTGAAGAGAAGCTAAAAAAAAGAGACACGACCAAGTCCTTAGTCAGCAAAAATAATTGCATACTTACGGGCTGGCTATACGCATCAGTAGTGTTTGTTCTCTCCATTAAGCGAAGATGCTGCTACTGCTATATATATAAAAAAATGAATTTTAAAGGGTATATAGAGTAGAGGGATATACCCTTATATAAGGGGTATCGAAGGGGAAACGCGAAACCTTAAAGCCAGCAGACAGAGATCGCGACACGCGTCCCCTTGTCACGCATCTCACATCATCTCCATCAAATGGCTCTTTTTTCGTCCCTGCGACTCTCTGGGGGATTTGGTCCTTAAATGCCGGATACGGAAGCACACACACACACACACAGACACACTCGTAGATACACCCACACATGAAGCAATCAAGGCAGGCTCTCTCTCGTTCGTTGCTTTCTTTCTTGATTTCTTTATTTTGTTGTTGTTGTGTGTAAATGTGGCCTATCAATGCTTAATAATGTCATAAAATCAAAAAGTCAGGGCAGCACAACAAGCATTTGGATTTGCTGCTGGAAAAGCACTGAGAGAAAATGTAGTAAATTAAAATTAAAATACAAGAAATTATAATTTTTATTATATTAGTTTTAAATCTGGAACAAAGTAAAGGAGTCATGTCCAACCCTATAAACCCATTAATCATTAAAAAAATATTACTCCATTTTTTTTTAATTTACTTTGTCAAAATTGTCAACATTTAAAAAAAAATAATTAATATTTAAAAACTTAAAAATCAGTAAGCAGATTTATTAGCCTTCAAAAAATGTAGCACCGAAAAGCTTTTCAATTTGAATTTAATGCATTTTAAGCTTAGTAACTTAATTTTTATACATTGATTTGTTCGAAAAATGATTATATAAAATTATTGATAAATATCGATTCAAAGAATTCGAATCTTTCAGGTCTTCTTATCATTTTTTTCTATTCTTTTTTTTTATTAAAAACCTTTAATTATATTTCATACATTGATTTGTTAGAACAAATTATTATCGATAAATATCGATTCAAATAATTCAAATCTTTCAGGTCTTCTTTTCTTTTTGTTTTATTTTTTTTTTATTAGAAACCTTTAATTATATTTCATACATTTATTTGTTAGGAAAAAAAATTATCGATAAAAATCGATTCAAAGAATTCGAATCTTCATGTCTTCCTTTCATATTTCTTTATTTATTTTTTTATCAGAAACCTTTTATTATATTTCGTACATTAATTTGTTAGAAAAAATTATCATCGATAAATATCGATTCAAAGAATTCGAATTCTTCAGGAGTTCTTATCATATTTTTTCTTTTTTTTTATTAGAAACCTTTAATTATATTTCAAAAAATTCGTAGGTAATTCTTACACTATTTAATTATTATATTATAGATTTAATTAAATTTATATTAATCTCAAATACCTACAAGTATTTTCTCTCAGTGTTTGTATGCGTGGTACCCTACATAGGCTCCGTGTCTTAGCATTTGTGAATATGCTTTGCTGAGTGGCCATGGCGGGGCACCATCGTCGTCGTCGTCGTCGTCGTCGCCGTTCGAGTGGCCACTCTCCGCTTCTTGACCTTGCCCCATTCCCGGGGCAACCACCCACCTCCCCCCTCCTCCCATAGCTGGTAAAAAAAGAAGAGTATATATGATGGAAAATGTTGCTGCGTTGGCTGGAAAATACAAGCGTATGCAGCCAGGATCCTCGCAGGAAGCAGCTGCGGAGTGGTCCTGTATTGGCTTGAGTTCGCATTTTTCTTCCTTTTCTCTTTTTTTTTTTTTTTGTTCTGTGTATATGTGTGTGTATGTGTGTGTGTGTGTTATTTTCTGCATATTTTCGTCGAGTGTTCGGCACACAGCAAAAGCTGTGTCATATGTGCAAGATGAGGATGCTGTGTCAAGAGCTTCACAAATTGTTATACACTGGCAAACACACACACTCGGCGTCATTTTTTTTGATTTGTTTTTATTGTCATTTTGTGCGAATAATTGGAATTTAATATTGAGAAAAGTCTGAAGCATCCTCACTTCATATTTGTTATATTTAAGAGGTTCTCTTAACTTCAAGCTTCTATTGTTTAAATACTTTAACTTGAAATTAATATGCCAGCAATCTTCTTATCTTTTCAAAATAAATAATTGAAAATTTAATTGTTGATGAAATTGAAGCTTAACATTTTCTAGTTTTTTTTTTTGCGTAGAAAACAAAACGAAATATATTTTAATTGGAATTTATTTGCAAGCAGCTGTCAAGTCCTATCAGGCTTTCCTCTCTTTTGGGCTCAATGCTAAAAATGTGCAACGCTTTCAATTATATTTAAATTGTAAATGTAATAAATATTAAGTGAGCACAGACAGGTCACAGTTTACAGAGATAAATCTATATATCTATATGTATGTAGCTATATAAATAGTGAGAAAAAATAAGAAAGCGCAGAAGCAAAAATTTACATTATTATGTTAACTTTAACATTTAGGATAAGAGCTTAAAAAAATATATAAATAAACTAGGTAAATATGTTGATATATATTTTAAATTTTTTTTGGAGGTCCTTGGTCCTAGAATTGTCACAAAATGTAAATGATTTCCGTTGTGGCCCCAACCCCTTCTCACTTCACTTCGCTGGGCCAATTTTTCGCATTTTTATGCATGTTTTGACATGTTCAAGCATCGTTTGGCGTCACTTGGCAATGTCAGCCATGCAACGTTTTATGGCCCACGCACACAATGTCCTCTATATACCTCTATATATATAAAGATATATATGTATATATATAGCATATACGAGGCAGGATCTGATAGGACTGCAGGACATTTCTGTCGTCTGCGGCTGGCTTTTGTTTCCATTTCGCATTTCGCTTCTCGCATTTGTTTAACAGTTAAATGGGCAGCAGGACCAATGCTGCCGGCGTCGCCGCGTCTCGATAACAATTTTAATAGGCCATTTAATTTTTAATTAATTCTTCAAGCGCCAGTTGCCATGTCATAAAAATGTTTGCTGTCATGTTTGTCCGCCCGTCCTGCCTGTCCTGTCCTGTCCCGGCATGTCCTTTGCCCTCAGCTCTCCACTCTCTGCACTCTCTCCATTGATGATGATGTTTTTCGGGGCGTTTAATGACATGTTTTTGTTTCATTTCGCCACGACTGCCAGCGCTGACGGCTCTGCCGCCTGCATATCATTATTATTACTCTCGATATTTTTCTTTAACCCCCCTTCCCCCTCTTACCACCACAAACACCAACACAAACACACACACACACATTGGCATACCCCAAAAATAATCCGCAATTTGCTTTGTTTATTGAACATTTGTCTATTTATGATGATGAGGAGGGCGCGCGCGTGTTTTTCTGTCGCAATTTCATTACTCAAAAACTTGCTGACGCACACACAGAAAAAATATTAAAAAAATACACTAACAAAAAATTTAATTAATAAAAACAATAATAAGAAATAAATAATACATTTTAAATTTAAATAAATTCATTGAAGTGACTGCATAAAATATTTATAGGTTTCTTACAGATTTCTTTTGTCAATTATAAAATTATTTATGACATTAAGAACCTGCAAGCTTAAAGGAAATTAATCCAAACATAGTGTGGCCATACTTCTTTTTAAGTTAAATTTGTTCTTAAAAAATTTTCAAATATTTTAAATGCTTTATAATTTATAATTTTTGCTACTTAAACAAAACCTTTACCTTTTAATCCATTAATATTCCTTAAAAACCTTTACCTTTTAATATTCAATTCTTGTGACAGTAATAATTAATGTATGGCAGTGTGACCCTATAAACCTAAGCAAAATTAGCTGATATTAAGTGTGGCTGTACTTCTTTTTGAGTAACTTCTTTTCTTTGCACTCTTATTTGAATTTCAATGAATTTGGATTGCTTTTTGTTTGAATTTGGATCTGGTTTTTAACATTTTTTTGAAGTCTTATTTTAATCTTGTTTTTTTTTTTTTCTCAAGAAACCTTAACTTTAATTCAATCAAGACCCCATTTTTAGCGACACTGTGTTGCTGTGATAAATTGGCCCAATTTAATGGGATATTTATTTCTTCGTGTATAATCTGTAATTAAAATGGGAGCAAGAGGGGATGGAGAAGGGCGATGGGAGAGCCATGGCTGCTTGACCTCGAGGCCTCGAGCTAACCTTCGACCCCGCGCCGACCGCAACCAACTCCCAGGGCACCAAAAAGGACACAGCCACCCTCCTAGCCCCACTCCCCCCTCGACACCACCCCAATGCGCATTGTTTGGTTTTATATTTGGGAAATTTTTGTGACTCTCTTAATAGCTTTTTGTGAAAATTAATTTCTTCGCTATTAGGGGCCGGGCTCCATCCGTGCCTCTTGCAACCAGCCCCTGCAACTCGCTCAGTGTATGTGTGTGAGGGTGTGTGTGTGACTGTGTGTGTGTGATGAAGAGTATTTTGTAATTACTTTATGCCCGAAAATTGCCGTAGTAAAATATTTCTCGCTGGCTTTTGGCTTGGATTTAACCGTAGCCTCGGGGCAGGACAAAAGCCGTAGCAGGAGCTGTAAAGGAGGAGATGGAGGTGGAGGAGAAGGAACAGCAGCCTTGGGTCCTGGTCACATCGGTGGCTCTCTCTCAGGGCTAACTAATGAAATCAAATGCCTGGCCAAGGCCCTAACCAAGCCACCGAAAGTAAATCAATTTAAAGCTGGTCATATTCAAAGTTTATACAGATATAGGCTTTAGTAGCCGTCAGGTTTATGGTTTTGGAAATTGAAGAAATAGAAAAGAATAAAATATGGAAAATAATTTAACCTAAAATTTATTTTTTATAGTTCTTACTTTATCTAAAGCTAACAATAAGTTGTTAGCTAAGAGCTAACTTTGGCTTGAAAGTCTACTAGCTCATAACTTTAACTGAAATAAAGTATAAATTTATGTAAATTTAAAAAGCAATACATATTATAGAATAGTGTGGCTGTAATTTGTGACAGTGTGACCATGTAGGCTTAAAATAAATTGGCTCAAAACACAGTGTGGTTGTAGTTGATTCTGAATTACTTTTTAATTTAATTCATTGTTTAAATTTATGAAAGTGTGATTATGCAGACTTCAAGTAAATTGTTTCCGAATTACTTTTTAATTTTATTTATTGTTTAAATTTATGAGAGTGTGACCATGCAGACTTCAAGTAAATTAGCTCAAAACACAGTGTGGCTGTAGTTGTTTCTGAATAACTTTCTTGTTTTTATATTAAAGTAAACTTAATAGCCATTTTATTTAAATGTATAAACAAATTTAAAGGCTTTAATTTTAAATGGTTTTGCTTTTTAATAAAACCAAACCTTTATTTCAATAAGAATCCTTTTAAAACCCAATATATATTTTTATATTTACTTATTAGCTATTTACTTATTTTCTCTTGAACAAAAAAATTGTTAATTATATTTTCCCAACCAGATTTAATGTTAACCCCTTTCCCTATCCCCATATCCTGGCCACAACTCTCACCGAGCACACACAAAACAAAAAAAAGAACTTTTCTGGCTCCCTTTCGGTTTCAAAATTTAATTAAAATTCAATTTCGGAGAAATATGCTCACCACCCGCAAAGATGAGGACGAGGTGGCCTATACGCTGGTTATCTTCGGAGCCTCGGGAAATCTGGCCCGAAGGAAGCTGTTCCCGCTGCTCTGGTCCCTCTACCGGGACAATCAGCTGCCCAAGCGCCTCCGCATATTCACCTACTGCCGGACTCCGGTGCGGGTCAAGACCTACCGCCTACGCACCCGTCCCTACGTGAGCCTGGACAGGAGCCAGGACCTCGAGAAGTACGAGCGCTTCTGGTCGAGGGTCTACTGCGTCCAGGGGAAGTACAACAAGCCGGAGCACTTTGCCCTCCTGGCAAAGGCAATGCGAAAGCAGGAGCGGAAGCACACCCACTCTGTGTCCCCGAAAACCAATCGGATCTTCTACCTGGCGCTGCCACCGAAATGCTTCGACCAGGTGACCCTCAATGCCAGCCGAGAGTGCAGCTCCCCGACGGGCTGGACGCGGATCATTGTGGAGAAGCCCTTTGCCAGCGATGATGTCACATTCGGTTTCTTTAGGAAGGCACTCTGCGAGAGCTTCCGGGAGTCGCAGATCTACCTCATTGACCACCAGCTGAGCCGGCGGGTCATCCAGAATCTCCTCCAGCTGCGCTTTGCCAATAACTTCTGGCGCAACACAATGAACAATCAGCACGTGGCCGCCGTGATGATCTCGGTGAAGAGTGAGCTACCGGTGCCGGAGTGGCGCTCGAATTACTTTGAGGAATTCGGCATCATTCGGGATCTGATGAGCGGTCATATGATGCACATGCTGGCCATGATAACGATGGACGAGCCCTTTGCCAGCTCCCCTGAGGAGGTGCGCGAGGAGCGACTGAAGACGTTGAGGCAGGTCCTGGCGCCGGATATGCGCCACGTGGTCATTGGCCAGTATCGCAGCCGGGAGGATAACGAGGATCCAGCCAGGTGTGGCTACAGGGAGCACAGCTACATAGCTGACAACTCCACGCAGGCTACTTTCGCCTTGATTATCCTGCACATTGACAGTCCTCGCTGGCGGGGCGTGCCCTTCATCCTGCGCGCTGGCATGGCCCTCAACGACACCAAGTCCGAGGTGCGCATCCAGTACAAGCCCGTGAACTGTCGGCCGTATCACATGCACACGGGTGAGATCCGGAATGAGATGGTTCTGCGGACTCAACCCACCGAGGAGTTCTTTATGCGTTTGCGCCTCAAAAAGCCCGGCTGGGATCTGTGTCCTGGCGAGGCAGAGCTCAGCCTTTGCCTGGATGAAAGCCACAAGGAACTGCCTCGAATGAAGCACTATCAGGATGCTATTTTGGATGTCTTCAAAGGCGATCAGACCTACTTCCTGCAGACGGACGAGCAGTGCCAGGTGTGGCGCATCTTCTCCCCAATCCTTAGAGCCATCGATACCCTGCGTCCGCATCCTTTGTACTACGAGTTCGGCTCCCGGGGTCCCATGCAGGCCTATCGCCAGGCAGAGCGTGCCGGCTTCGTCTTCTTTGCCACCGATGAGTGGCACAGGGATGAGCAGTGGCAAGAGGATACTCTGGATGAGAGCTCCTCCAGGTATGGAGGAGCGCCAGGTGTGGAAAGTGCGAAGCCTGTGAGAGCCAATAAGCCTTGGAAGTGCCTTAAAAATTTGAGGAGGAGAAGGAGAGCTTAAATTGATGAAAATTTTTGATTTGGATACTTTTTTTCGAAACAAAAACTACAAGTCCTGTGCAGCTGGTGAATAATAAATGTGGAAAAATCAACTATAGTTTATAAACTTGAATTTGTTAACTAGAATTTATAAACTGGAAATTATAAACTAGAATTTATTAAATAGAATTTAGAAACTAGAATTTATGAACTAGAATTTATAAACTAGAATTCGTAAACTAGATTTTATAAACTAGAATTTATTGACTAGAATTTTAGAAACTAGAATTTATTAACTAGAATTTATAAACTAGAATTTATTAACTAGAATTTATTAACAAGAATTTATTAACTAGAATTTATTAATTAGAATTTATAAACTAGAATTTATAATCTAGAATTTAGAAACTAGAATTTATTACCTAGAATTTATGAACTAGAATTTATAAACTAGAATTTATTAACTTGAATTTATAAACTAGAATTTATTTACTAGAATTTATAAACAAGAATTTATTAACTAGAATTTATAAACAAGAATTTATAAACTGGAACTAAAAAACCAAAAATTTATAAACTAGAATTTATTAACTTGAATTTATAAACTAGAATTTATTTACTAGAATTTATTAACAAGAATTTATTAACTAGAATTTATAAACAAGAATTTATAAACTGGAACTAAAAAACCAAAAATTTATAAACTAGAATTTATTAACTTGAATTTATAAACTAGAATTTATTTACTAGAATTTATTAACAAGAATTTATTAACTAGAATTTATAAACAAGAATTTATAAACTGGAACTAAAAAACCAAAAATTTATAAACTAGAATTTATTAACTTGAATTTATAAACTAGAATTTATTTACTAGAATTTATTAACAAGAATTTATTAACTAGAATTTATAAACAAGAATTTATAAACTGGAACTAAAAAACCAAAAATTTATAAACTAGAATTTATTAACTTGAATTTATAAACTAGAATTTATTTACTAGAATTTATTAACAAGAATTTATTAACTAGAATTTATAAACAAGAATTTATAAACTGGAACTAAAAAACCAAAAATTTATAAACTAGAATTTATTAACTTGAATTTATAAACTAGAATTTATTTACTAGAATTTATTAACAAGAATTTATTAACTAGAATTTATAAACAAGAATTTATAAACTGGAACTAAAAAACCAAAAATTTATAAACTAGAATTTATTAACTTGAATTTATAAACTAGAATTTATTTACTAGAATTTATTAACAAGAATTTATTAACTAGAATTTATAAACAAGAATTTATAAACTGGAACTAAAAAACCAAAAATTTATAAACTAGAATTTATTAACTTGAATTTATAAACTAGAATTTATTTACTAGAATTTATTAACAAGAATTTATTAACTAGAATTTATAAACAAGAATTTATAAACTGGAACTAAAAAACCAAAAATTTATAAACTAGAATTTATTAACTTGAATTTATAAACTAGAATTTATTTACTAGAATTTATTAACAAGAATTTATTAACTAGAATTTATAAACAAGAATTTATAAACTGGAACTAAAAAACCAAAAATTTATAAACTAGAATTTATTAACTTGAATTTATAAACTAGAATTTAT
>VNJS01004728.1:0-16361 GCA_008042575.1 Drosophila watanabei
AAATATAAAGGAAATTTTTTTTCAACTTGCGGTTCAGTAACTTTGATGGTACAAGAGCAAGCGTTGATGGCCATCACATGCTCTCATCGCCAAGCCCCCGGAAACTTTCAATAAAGGAAATAAAATCATTTCGAACCACATATATATGAGTAGTATATATATATATATATATATATATATATTGTATACGTCACGGACGAGTTTATAAAGCCAAGTATATGGCAAAGACCTTAAGGTCTCGAACTTTCTTACAAACTTAAATTTAAAAAAATTAATTCTGATTTTTAAGCAATTTTAAGTTATCATCATTCATCATCATTTTAAAAACAAGATCTACTGCTTCAATTTAAAATAATGCAATTTGAAATTTTATTTTTAATATACGACTTTTACGCTTCGGTAATCCACCAATCAACATTTTATGTGACCCGGTTTTTAAGATTTGCAATTAAATTGTTTAAGAACAAAATAATATCCTTTTTAGTTTTTGCAAAACTTACGCAATTTGGAATAGCTATGTTTTATATATGTTTTGTTTATATGTTTTGATTAATCGGACCACAATCATTTGATGGACTCAAAAAAATAGCTTTAATTAACACAATTGATGTTTTTAATTGACGGGTTACATATCCTAAAAAATTAGGTTATCAACACTTTTTTCTGAGAAAAGTGAAAAATTTTTGTACACAGTACAAAGTATGATAACTTTAAAGATTATGTAATATTTTTTTATACCCTTGCAGGACATTATAATTTTTGATTAAAACCAAAAGTTTGCAGTGCACTGTGGGAGTCATTCCAAACTCTATAAAGAAAATATATTCTCCATCACCATCAACCGCCGAGCCAATCTAGCCATGTTTGTATATTTTTCTAGATTTAAGGAAATCACCATAAAAATACAAAAATAATACTCTAGAATTTAGGGTTTCCATACATTTAGGTTAAGGCAGCATAAAATCAAGGAAAGCCACCATTTACAACGTTTTTATACCCTTGCAGGGTATTATAATTTTAGTCAGAAGTTTGCAATGCAGTGAAGGAGTCAACTCCGACCCTATAAAGTATATATATTCTTGATTAGCATCAACAGCCGAGTCGATCTTGCCATGTCCGTTTCTAGGCAAATTAGTCCTTCAGTTTTGAAGCTATCCGAATGAAACTTTGCAGATAGTTATCGATATACTCTCACTCATATATAAGTCGAAACGAGCCGGGTCTCTCAACTATATCATATGGCTCCCATACAAACACACTGTAAATTTGTAAAGAAAAAAAGTATAACTTCACTATTTTTTAATATATTTTGATTAGCTCCAGGTTATGAGCTTAATATATTATTTCTGAATACCGGGTATACTTTTATAAAAATCGGACTACTATATCATATAGCTGCCATAGGAACGGTCTGGAAAATTTGGAACAAAATTATATTTTTGTCAGTTTTCAATATAACTTCTTCCACTCTTAATATACAAGCATTCTATATTATTTCAGAACTTCGTTTTTTATCAGAAGACTATATCATATATATAGATAGGTAAATGTGAAGGAAAATTAAATTTTACATTACACGTCAAAAAATCTACACAAACTTCGGCGTGCCGAAGTTAGCTTCCTTTCATGTTAATGTTAATTTTTCTATTTTCTTTAAATTTTTTGAATTGGGGTTAATGGGAAATTGTACCCTAAAATTTATATTATAAAATTTGGCTCATTTACGTTTAAAATTTTAATTAGTTCTAACGTTCCTGACATGAAGTGACTGTTGATGGCCGGGGGGACCAGGTTGCTTTTCCAGGAAAGTAATGATGCAGTCTTGTCTTAAATGTTAATATTATAGAACTACAATTTCGTTTCTATTCGACATAAAGTTTTTAAGTTTTTTTTAACCAGAAATTTGTTTACCCTTGTAGATTGCAATTGTATCATTTATAATCTATCAATATCTAATATAAAATGAATTACTTTCATATTCATTTCATTTTTACAGTTTTGCATTTTTTTACTTATTTTACATGTAAGGTAAAATGTAATTTTCCTTCACATTTTCCGATCGTTTGTATGGCAGCTATATGATATAGTCGTCCGATTCTTATGAAATTTACAGCAAAATTCTGAAAAATTATGAAATACTAGTATCTAAAAGTAGAAGAAATTACGTTGAAAACTGACAAAGTCATAATTTTTTTTCTAAAAAATTTTCCGACCATTCCTATGGCAGCTATATGATATAGAAGTCCGATTTTTACATTAAACAATACATAAAGCTCATAACCAAGATTTGATTAAGATATGTTAAAAACAGTGAAGTTATAATTTTTTTTCAATAAATTTACGGATCGTTTGTATGGCAGCTATAGATAGAGTTGACCGATCCGGCTCGTTCCGACTTATATACAAGTGAGAGTACACAGACGACTATCTGCAAAGTTTCATTTAGATAGCTTTAAAACTGAGGGACTAGTTTGCGTATAATCGGACAGACGGACAGACGGACGGACAGACGGACGGACAGACGGACGGACAGACGGACAGACAAACATGGCTAGATCGACTCGGTTGTTAACGCTGATCAAGAATATATATACTTATAGGGTCGGAAATGCTTCCTTCACTGCGTTGCAAACTTCTGACTGAAATTATAATACCCTGCAATGGTATAAATATAGAGTGCTTGTATCTCAAAGCATAAGAAGTTATGTTGCAAGCTGACAAAGTCATATTTTTTCTGTGATAGCTATATGATGTAGCCGTCTGAACTTCATAAAATTAAAACCTAAATTCTGAAGTGTTACAACATGCTCTTATCTTAGAGTAAACAAGAAAGGAAGCTCACTTCGGCGTGCCGAGGTTTGTATACCCTTGCAGATTGCAATCGATCGTTAATAATCTATCTTTATCTAATATAATATGATTTACGTTAATATTCATATTATTTTTACAGCTATAACTACTTTAACAATTTTTAAATGTACAGTTTTATACTTTCCTCTACATTTACAATGATAAAAAAGTTCAAGACTAAAATGTGCTTGAGCTACTTTCGTAACCAAAAGTCATAAAAAATTAGCAACAGATTTTTTATGACTTTTGGTTACGAAAGTAGCTCAAGCACATTTTAGTCTTCGTTTGAGATTTTTTTTTTCTTTTTTTTAGTTGTTTTGGTTTGAAATGAAGCTTGAAATCTCGTAATTCCAGAATTTTAAGTCTTATATTATGATTAAGAATGCACAAAATCTTGAAAGAAGATTTTATTTTTTTTAAAGTGTACCGATTTAAAAACTTATTGTTAGTCTCTCAAGGCCTAGACAAGATTCAATAAATAATAATAAATGTATAAAAAAGTAGAAAAGCTATCTTTTTTTTCCTAAAATTTTCTAGTCGTTTTACGATTTACATTAAATTAAAACAGAAATTTTGAATTAAAACGATTATATCCCGAAGCAAATTAAAAAAATGTTGAAACTGGGTAAGTTATATTTTTTTTTTGTTTTTAAATTATCCGTTTTTCTTCAAAACTGAGGGACTGGTTTGCTTATTATCATACAGACGGACGAACAGGCGAACATGGCTAGATCGACTCGGTTGTTAACGCTGATCAAGACTATGTATACTTCATAGGGTCAAAGATGTCCTTCACTGCGTTGAAGCTGCTGACTAAAATAAATTATTTATAAATGTTTAAACGAGTCTCTGGCAAGTAGTTAAACTGGGCATTTGCTTCTTTGATAAAATTGTAAATATAAATGACTTTGCCTATACTTAAGTATATTCTTGTTGGGTTAAAGCCCAATTATTTGCATAATTTTCATTATATATCGTTAACTTACTTGCCTTTTCAATGTTAGTAAGAGTAATTGCCATCCATTGGATGCTGGCAAATCGTACGAACGAATTAGGAGGCACAATAAGAAGAAAGATATTAAAAATAGAGACTTGCATTTCGACAAACCCCAAAAAAATTGAAGTGAGAAAAATCAATGTTTATAGCAAAAGATGCTGTTGTTTTTCCAATACTCATATATGTAGGTATTTTCATATTTACACGTTTAAAAGATGCACAACGGAAACCATTATTCTCGAGCTCATTTGTATTGTCGTCTAAGTTACCTGTGATGAGTGACATGGTTGTTGCCACGGAGTCGATGAAAAAGGGGGCAGAATACTAAAAAACGGATGCACAGTTGGAAGATTATAAAAAGAAAACAAGACTAGTCCGGGTTCGACGTCAATTATGTTTGCTTACATGGGATTGATGCCCCCGAGTGTTTGACTTCGCATAAGGGATGTCTTTAATAATCCGCGACTCAACGAACACCGCGCCTTTCTCCTTTGCCTTCCACTGCTGTGAGTATGCAAAGTAATCGTAGCATTATTTGCTCTTATACAAATTAATTGCGAATAAAGGGCTTCCGACTTGTTTAGTTAATGCCAGTCCACAGAGCGTGAAAATAACAAAAAGGTAAAAGAGTTGCAAGAAATAAAAGGATTCATTGGCTCCCAAGGAAGGACAAACCGGGGTGGCAACTGTCCTCTGTATGCCTTAAGTTCGTGCCAAAATGAGAACTCTGAGGCAAGGAAGATGTTTTATGGAATACGATCCCAATAATAGGAATATTTGGTGTTTTTGTTATAAGAATTAAGTAAATAAAGAATTTAAGCTTAATAGAGCCTCTGGCAATGGTGGAAAAGTACACATGCATATGAGACCTTGATTTTGAAAGGGGTAGAAATAAAATTTTTTATAAAAACAAGAGTATCAGTTTTTTATGTTCTTGCGAGTTTTAAAAATTTTGTCCGAAATTTACAGCGCAATGAAGGAACCATATCCGACCCTATACAGCATATCGCTTGTTATTTTGCGTTGTTCTTCTTTTTCTTTTATCTATTTTCTTTTGTTCCACCCATGCTTTGGCGTATTGTCTGTTACAATTTAGTTGTAATTGGCCTAACGCACATGTTTTATAAAAAATGTCTATAAAAATTGAAGAATTAATGGCAGCCGTTTTTAAAAAACGGTGTTTATGGGAACAGCAGAATAAACTATACCACAAAACCAGGCTTCTATTATATCTGTACCATCACCAACTGGATTTGAATCTTCGTCAACCCAATATCTGATAATGCGTTATCCCCACAGGAGCCGAGCCAATACCATTCATCAGGAAACATTATGACATTTTCAAGTTAAGAAAAATAAAAAAAATGTAACTAAATGAAAATTTTTAATGATTAAAATTAATGAGACTAGGAACAAACTTGAATAATTTTTTACCTCAACATTGCAATTAACCTTTCCGCAGGTATTAATGGGGTTTTAATAAAATTTGTCCAATTTTTAATAATTAGTGGTTCAATTTTTAACAGAATATAATCAAATGTGCTGATTTTCATTCTGGTATACTTCACAAATTTGTTTCGCCGAATTTCTTTCTTTCCTAATTAATTGGGTGAATTCTTCCGTTTACTTTTTTGCTCCGTTTTAATTTAAGAAATTAACTTTGCTCTAAAAGCAGGTCATCATCTGATGAGAAATCCATTGCGACTAACATCACAAAATCGCAACAAATTCTTCATCTTCGTCTCAGCGCGCACTATGTTTGCACAGTTAGTCTTACTGCATGGTGGCATGGTGACGGATTTTATTCCTAGATAGAAAGATAAATAAATGAGAAAAAACAAACATAAATGGATCCACAACAAAAAAAGAAGCTTTGAATACCCTTGCAGATTGCAATTCGATCATTAATATTTTATCCATATAATTTGAAATACTTTACAGTTTTACATGTCGAGTTATACATTTTCCTCTACATTTACGGATTGACCCAATGACATCTATATATATATATATTTTTCTTTTAAATATAATAAAAATCGAGCTTTTATATAATTTGTATAAATGTTTTATGGATCATCTGTAAGTTTTTTTTTCATTTGGCAAAATGGATAGCTTGCTAATGGTTCAATTGCAAACTGTATTTGTATTCAAACATCGACAATCCGGAGTTAGCTCCCTTTCTTGTTATGTTTGATCATAGACAGGGTATGATAGATTACAGTTTTTTTTAGTTTGCGATCTGATGCAGTCCGTTTTTGGGACAGTTATTTAAAAAAATTTCCTGAAGAGCGGTTAACAAGAGCGGTAGCAACTTTAATTTTTTACCAGTTATTGAGAAAAGTATAAAGAAATTTTTAAAACCTTTTTTAAGCTAAAATATTATAAACGTTTTGAGATACAGGCTATTGGATTACCTCACTGGAAAAAGGTACAGTCATGGTCAACTCGATTCTAGTGAATTGGGTTGGCCAATTTAAAAATTTTAATTTAAATGTCGTTATAATCTGGATGACTGCGGTTATCGTGTGAGCCAGAATATTTAGAAAAAAATTGAAAAGCAAAAACTTGGCGGCACTTTGAATTTTATTAAAAAAAAAATCTTTTTTTTTTTGCCTATTTTGCAGTGTAAAAAAATACTACACTTATTCGAAATATCCTTGTTCACACGATAACAAAAAAACAGAAGAAATAATCACTGCAGGAATAGGCTGCACTACAGAGCATTAACCTATGATTTTGTAGCGGCATCGAATATCGAAAAAACCATTCAACCACATTTAGAATACACATTTTGGAAGAGATGTATGGAACCAAATATTTTTCTTATTTTAAAGACCGTCGCATGGGCCAGCCCCCTTAAGCTGTTACACATTCTTTAGTTCCATCAAAAAGTTTTACCCTTATGTTACGCTACACTTTAAGCAAAACGGATCCAGCTCTAATTGGAGGCTCTAGCAAGAGCCTCCCTACTACCCTACCTACCTAAGAACAGGGTCAAATGATTTTAGTGAGAAGTTTACAAAGTAAAGGGTACTTATCTAATACCATTAAATGTAAAGTGTAAAATATTTGAAATTTGTATAAATAAGTTATCGCTAATCGTATATATAAATATTTGTATGGCTTTTATTTTTTCAAGGTACTCAAATGTTATATAATATATAATTTGGATCAAGATCAGTCTTTTTATTTATTAGTGTTTAATATTTCTTCCATATTCTTGGATGTCAATGTGAAACTGCAAGGGCATATAATCCTCGTGATCCCGGAAGTACCTTCCTTTCTGGCTTAAATTTAAAACTCGCCGCTATGTCCTTGCATTGTCCTGTCTCTTAATCATTCAGTTCCCTTTTTCGCTTGCTAACGAAGTTCACAAAGGCATTGGCCCAAATATCCGACACAATTTTCACTGCGAGGTGGTCCTGGGTTGTATGCCGTTCCTGCCTCCTCTCTACTCGCTCTGGACGTCAGTTAGCGTACAC
This sequence comes from Drosophila watanabei, assembly GCA_008042575.1. NCBI lineage: Eukaryota > Metazoa > Arthropoda > Insecta > Diptera > Drosophilidae > Drosophila > Drosophila watanabei. Next base: position 7,330 of record VNJS01004728.1, read on the forward strand.
TGGTATTACATAAAATTGGTCATACGCACCGAGCTCAGTTTCATTATATTCCAGTATCCCGCCAGTCCTCCTCGGTGCTGCGCAGTCCTTGGACAGGAATGCTGACAATGGGCTTCTTTCTTTTCGATTCGTTGGGCTGCTGGGCGGTGACACGTTTGCTGTGAGGATGCAGCGAAGTGAGAGCATCCGTGCCGGAGCCATGAGCTCGGCGAGGCAAAACCGTGCAGGAGACTTTCCAGAAAACCAGCCGAGAGTTATCAGGTCGTACGTCTGCCCGTGTCCGGTGTGTATGTGTGGCTTTGGGATTATTTATGCCCCTGTGCTGTTGTTTACTTTAATTGCCACTCACTGCTGCCCTACAACGGCCGCACTGGGCCCACGGTCTGAATTATATGCTTGATAAATTGCTGCTGCAGCAAATCATCGTCACCGTGGTCTGGGCGTAGTAGGGGGCGTTCTGGTCGTTATCTAGCTGGCGAAGAATTATATGTATGATGTACATATCCAAATTTGTGATTTTAGGCCAGACATCTGCTCCCATGACTATGCATAGAGGGGTCGGTATAACAAAAATTGTGAAGGTTTGCGGTGCGGTTATTGCTGATGTATAAAAAGGGGCTATTGCGATTTGCCTCGAATATATAACTGAATTTTTCATTTTTTTTACCTATTGGGGCTTAAAGATGCCGCTGAGCTTAGTAAATAATCTAGGTCCTCAAACGTACAACAGATCTCACAGACTATAAGAAATATTAGTTTTGTGGTTTAAGGTTTAGTTTTAAATATATTTTTATGGTCGATGCATTAATCACCAACGATTTGTGCGCAATCGTCGCAAAAGAAAACTTACATTAAGATAAAAACAACCAAAATTCAAGACATTTTAATTATACAAATTTTTGCCAGGGAACTTTTATCATACAAATATATAGTTACAAATTTGAAACTAAATATGTTATCTATTGATATTGAATTCATGCCCAAATATGTAATTGCGCCAAGAGAATAAAACTTTAAATCCTACTTATGTATTACGACGTTATGGAGCTGAGTACAAATAAACTACGAAGTGCCTTCGATTTCGTCTGAGAACAACGATTTTGAAGACAACCGTCATGGGTCTCGCGATAATACCCAATATATACGGAATAACCCACTGGGATCTGTGCGCTGGCAAAACAAATATGTTCGCATTGAAAATAATTTTAAAACAAATCGAGCTACAGATTTGTTTATATTGGTTTTAGCACTTTATTGCATATGGGAATATAAACGATTTTTTGTTTCTTTTTTCAAGTCCCACAGCAGTAACACACTCTTCCGCTTTGTGTTGGAGTTCCTTCGGCAGATCCTTATGATTAAGAGCGAATATTTGGAGCCTACGACATTATGGTGTTTTTAATATTGACGTGGTCTATGATATATTGTCTTAGAATGCAGCTTTCAGTCTCTACAGTCCGGCGGTTCTAAGTAGGCAATCTTCCCTCACGACTAGCAAAACGATCTATTTGAGCAATATTTGTTGCCTTAATTCTTCCCTCCATCTTTTAAAATACATTGAAAATACATTATTTTTATTAGACAATTAGAGCCGTCCAGTGATGAAATCAACATTTTTCAAACAAATTTATCTTATGTGAGTAGTAGGCTTAATATAAAGTCCGCTATTTAAAAAATCATTCAAAAATTGTTATTTTACTTAAAAGTTTAACAGCCTTTTAACTTCGGTCACCATCAACAGTCCTGTTATGTCCATGTCAGCTTGTATTCTCATTAGTGTATAAGTCGGAGAGAGCCGCATCGGTCAACTATATCATATAGTAGCCATAGGAACGATCAAGAAATTTTAAGAAAAATATAAATTTAACTTTGACAGTTTTTAACATATTTTAATCTACAGGTATTCAAGCATTTTGTTGTTAATTTTCTTAAATATCAGACGACTGTATGATATAGCTACCCTTTTTTTCGGTCGGTAAGTGTGGATGAAAATGTAAAACTTTACACATTAAAGAAGAACATCTTATAACTCTAGAAAAATCTACTTAAATAGCTTTGTAGAATTTCCTTCCGAATAGCTATAGGGAAATACAAGATCTTACTTACTTTACAACAATCCATAATTTTAAATACGCATGGAATTAAATTTTTAACAATAAAATATTAATAATTCAATACACTAATATGTTTATAGCTCGGGAGCTCCTTATGTTAAGGGACTACACTGATAAAATGAAAATAAAATAAAGTTGTACGATTTTATGCATTCTTAAATTTGTATAAATAAGAATTTTCAAACACATAACACATGTTGTCTCGAAAACCTTAAAGAAAAGCTTAAATTAATACCAAATATTCTATAAGTAATACGAAATGGCAGCCGCTGTGGGCATTTTTTACTTGAACTCGTTCTTTTTACCTCATGTTCCGGTAACCAATCAGTCGGTCTGCAGTAAAAAAAAACAACAGAAGGATGTGGCGGGCTAAAGTACATCAAAACATACTGAGTTGCATGCCTCCATATATCAAAATATGTTATTGTTTTTATATTACAGGCCTTTTCAACAGTTTTTAAACTTCAAAGAGCAGACTTACAAATTCACATTCTTTTTTTTATTTATGGCGAGGAACTTTGAGGTATTTTGAAAGGCATAGTAACAGGCGCCAATGCCGGGGAGAAAATTGTATAATTTTTTTTTGGGAAATTTTCTCTTCGTAAATGTACTTCTCTTTATGCTTACGAATCCCACGCGGACGGTGGTAAGCATCCGTCTACTACAGAGTTCTCTTGATTTGCATTTTTTAGCAGAGCTTGCTGAGCTTGGAAATGTCATGTTTATATTTCCATTTCAACCTCGAATATAGCGAGCTAGCGAAACACCCTCGGTGTTTAGTCAAGACCGCACGTTGCGGAAATGTGAGGTCACTAGGTATCAATTTTGATTAAATATTTAAAGGCGCTTAAATTATATTTTTTACATTTCTTATCTGTAATGCCATCCAGTATTAGAGGATAATGGCGCCTCGGTCGGGTGTGTACAGGTGGGCGTCAAGACCCCCGCCCCATGCTGTTCCGTTCGGTTTTGTCCCACCTCTTTGATGTTATCCGAAACGGTGGTCAGGAGTGGATGGCTTTTGTGTGGGGCGATGAAGGCACTGTCAAATTGAATAACCTCGCTTCGGTCAATACATCCCCACAAGTATTGTGTCCTGCATGAATGCCAGTGCTGCCAACGGCCAAGTTAATAAGCGGGAGAGAAATATCAATAAAAAAAAGCTGGATATAATAGATATATAAATTTAATAGGTAGACTCTCGAAAACAATATAAATTAACTCTTATTAAATAAGAATATGGAACAGAAAAATAAGACAGATACCTAAAAGTGAGCTGTGGCAAATTGTTTTCGTAAGACCTTTTCATAAAATGCAATCTTTTCCGGAATTGAGATTATTACATAGAGAAGAACAGGCTGCCTGACAGCAGCTCGAAGTCGTGGTTTATAGATTATCCAACGTATTATCTTATCCGGCTGGAGCAAGCGTTGAATGGTCCTTGCTGAAGTTCGTCCTAAAAATAACCAAATGGATACGGTGTGCTCACTCGCCTGGTAGGGCACACAAACATATTTGTACCTTATTTGTCAAAATCATATTTATGCTGGGTATAACGAGGTTATTTATAATGTGCGCTTGTATGTATACATATTTTGAATAACGATGGGCATGTGTGGCTGCAGAGGGCGGGCAAAGAAATTTCTGATGTCTAACCGACCGACAGGAGTGCAGTTGTATAAGTGATGCAGAAATTTAAATGGCAATTAAAGTTAAGTTCAAAATTTAAAAAAAATTTCGGTTCTAACAATAGTTACTCAAAAATAAAAAAATAACAAGCTCCGAATTTAATGTACATATGTTACTGCCGGAAGTCACTGCGGATCAAAGGAGGACTACTGCCTCACCTCATCATCGTTAACGAGCAAATTGTCCATCAAATTTTTTTTAAACATCAGTAGGAATTGCCTACTGTAAACTTGTAGAACGTCACTCCTTCCGGGTTGATTCGCGTCATAAACTTATCATACGGTTTAAACAAACCTAAGCAATGGCTTTTATTGAACAAGTCCTGCAAAGACATGAAAAATCGGACTATGGATCCCAAATTTTTTTCCAGCTTACCATCACAGAATATCCCATTTTACTGTTTAGTCCAAGTCCTTTCAAAAACACATCAAATGTTTGCGGGCACAAAGGGCAGACACGAAGGCCCCCCTGGTTGACGAATGCTACTGCAAACGAGCGGTCTCCAAAGTCGTTCACCGGTCTTACGGGGCGCACCCAAACCTGTGGTTTTAAATTTATTGGATGGATCTGAGGGATAGTAAAAAAAAAAAAAAAAAATAACTTCGAACCGCCGAAGTTGCTATATTTTTACCATTAAGAATCTTTACATTTTGTTAAAATAAAAAGCAACAAAGGTGACAAATGACTTCTTCAGAGCGTTGCAAACTTCTAACTCAAATTAGAATACCCTGCAAGGGTATAAAATTTATATCTTTGCTAGTGTTTAACATGAATTCATCTGAGATATAAGCATTTTCAATTATTTTCGAATTTTGTTTTTAGTTTCATAATCAGAAGACCGTTTCGCATAGCTGCCATATGAACAATCGGTAAATGTGTGGAAAAATGCAAAACTAAATGTAAAAATGTAAAATTGTAAAAATAATTTTAATATGAAAATATTTCATATTATGTTAGATATGGATAAATTATGAATCCAATGGCAATACGCAAGGGTATAGCTTCCTTTCTTCTTATATATCGAACTAGTCAAAGCTCACTAGTTTCAACTCAAAGACTGAAAAAGTAGATCACATATGTTAGTAACGGAAAGAGATACAGACAGACGGATATGGCTAGATCGACTTAGCTGTTGAATACATATATCTCATGAGGTCGGAAATTAAAAACTATTGGTCTCACCTCTATATTTCGAGATTTCAGAACTCTTTTTCCGGGCAAGCCTAGCGGGTCCTGGTCAATCGCTATAATACCGCGGTTCTGGAGCAGTTCTCTTATTTCTGGTCGCACGGTTTCCAAGTCGTTGGTCATTATCAGAGGGGCCGCAAGTACAGCCCAAATAGCCATTTGCAGGCGGCTGGCGTCATAACTCAGGCGAAAGTTTCCCAGTACAAGCTTAAAGAAGCGGATGTTATCTTCAATAGGGGCAGTGGCCCTAATAAAGAAATTACCATATCAGGATCATTCCAGCGACCAGGCCCAGAATGCGCGGTCAAAAGATTCTGAATGCTGTAGTATCGTGACATTATATTAGTCACCGATGCCAGTGAGTCCTCTACGTCGACTGCGAACCGCCAAAGATTGCAATGTTTTGAAATTAGTGAGTAGTCCGGCTGAAGGAGAGTACGCTCTTTAAGTGGCTGGACACATCACACCTTTGAAACTTACGTGTGATTTATAAAATGGCCAACTGCAGGAGTACACAATGGGCCGACCCGTCTTGTTGAGAGCCTTGCCAAATGCGGGATAGCCCCTGTCGAGTTCCCCCTCGCTTGCATAACAACCATCCATCTTAACGTAATCGACGCCCCAGTTGGCAAATGTCTCGGCATCTAGCTCGAAATGCCGAGCAGCTCCAGGGCCCCGGAACATGCAAGTCTTCTCACCGACATCGTGGTAGAGTCCAAACTTTAGCCCCAGACTATGAATCTGTAAGGCTATATATGTAGCTAGCTAATGGCTTTTAATAGTCCACTTACATAATCACCTAGGGCACTCATACCGCTGGGGAATCGCTCCGAGCTCGGCAAGAGCTCTTGCGTGGTCTCATCGCGTGAGGCCTCCATCCAACAATCGTCGATTATTACATACTGATATCCCGCAGCGGCGTAACCCCCGGATATCAGCAGATCCGCTGTACGTTTAATGAGCATCTCACTAAGAATAATAGAAACTTCAAAAGCAACAAGATTAGATAGTGGTAGTCTAATCTACCTGATGCAATCCCTCGGAAAACGGGCACAGTCCGTCACGCAGCGGAACCTCTCAAAGGGCATCCAGCCCATCGGCGGCGTTCGTGCCAGTCCGTTCTCGAGTCCATCTGCAAAGCTAATAAAAGTGATCAAAGCCAGCAAACGAGCCATTAGCAACGAAAAGTTTGCGGCCGTTATCAAAAGCAGAAATCCAAAAGTATTTATAAAGGTGGCTGTGACAATTCCCATTTTTTCCTGCAGCACATCAGTAAAATCTGCTGATATCGGGATTGTGAAACTAATTTGGTTAGATTGCGTAATGTTGGAAGATCGGAGTGAATTGAGGCGGACAACACTTACGTTTTTGCTACCCTTTATATATTTTTTCCTAACTTTTTGAAACGCCTGTCGCTGTAAAAGTGTAATACCGATTTCCTGATTTATTAAGCAGTGATAGTATAGTTTGGATGCTATTTTTTGTTTTTAAAATTAGATTTTTAGAGCAATATAAAAAAAAAGTGATTGATTTGAAAGCAAGCTTTTGCCCCTTTACGGGAAAAAGGTTGAGAAACGATTATTTTTATATAACCGAGAACCCGTAGTCACGTGTGACACAGAAGCTTATATAGGCAGGAAATTGTCTAAGAAGCGTCTTGGAATGTCTGGCAAACCTGTTCATTATTTTATTGTACGGGGGTGTAGTAGCTGAGGGTATCGTTTACTTCATAGCCAATGGCTACCGTGAAATTAATGTAATTAGTCCACCGTCCAATTGTTATACGCTACATACAAAACTTCAACTACAGCATTTAGGCGAACCGCGACCCAACTTACTGCATCGAGCGTAATTTAATTTTCCAGCTAATGAATTATGCGCGAGAGAACATCCACTCGCTCATAAAAAAATTTTGAAATGTCTACAATTGGAATGTACACACTTGTTAAAAAAAAAAAAGAATTTATTGTTGTCCACGAATACCGGCCACTGTGGAAAGCAAATAAACCAAAAGGCCTTGCACAGTCAAGAGCTGGCCAGAATATTTAATTTTCCATCCGTTGTGCCTTTGTTTCACTTCCCGACCCGAACTCACCATTGACCGTCAAATTGTAATCAAATGATAAATGTGAAGAACACAGAGGTCGACCCGACGTCGCGACGCCCCTCGCAGGATATGCAGCAGAGCTCCACCACAGGCAGCCACCGCAGGCCACTACCGCAGAGTTGTTGACAGCAAAAACAAGAGTAGACTACGAAGTGGAACAGTGGCCACTGCCCACAAGACGATTATCACAGGTTACCACAATGTGGATGGGCCAGCCGCGCCATCCTGTAAAGGACGGGTCTTCCCGGAATTAAGGAAACACGCACTCTGACTCAAACCGCGGCTGGGAGTGGAGAAGCAACTGTAGCAAGTCGCAGGACAATGATTTGAATTTCTGCGCTTTTGTTTTGGGTCCCGTTTGGTTTTATGGGCCAGTGTACGAAAATAAAGAAAAAAAAACCGTTCAAATAAGGCGAAGATAGTAAACGAAATGAGAGCTGGTAGGAATTACAGGACCTGGCCGCTTGTCGCAAAAAAATTAAAAAAAAAACTGAAAGCCAAAGAGGACCAACGCACAGATGCTACTACTGTAACCAAAGCAAGACCAATCTGAAGGCGCAGGAAAGGCACTGGAAACTCCTCCTTCTTGCGGATAGTGCGGCTGAATAAAATATAAACCTAAGCCAAGGTTTGCGGAATGCCATTCAGAACTCTGCACACAGATAAGTGGTGGTGGCCCTCGGCACTACGGCATTGTCCTTTAGAGTTGCGTGGGCGCTCCACATTTTTGCAAATGTTGTTTCTTTAGAATTGCTCACAAGTTCTTACTTATGTTACCACGGAGGATTTGTTTTTCCCGTTTGTTTCTGCTTTTTCACGCCGGCTGCTACAAGCACATAAAATTTCCTGAAAGACCTCTGAACGGTGTTAGACCGCCTTATCTTCATTCACATGACCGTTGGGTTAAAAAATTAAATGGAATATGAATTATTAAACACAAATTATTTTATAGATAAATAAGTGAGAAAGCTGAAGTCGAATGTGCTTGATGTGTGCATCAAGTTGAAACAGAAATCTTTTTCCAGTAGTACGTTAAGCCCAAACGACATCAAGGGTAAAAAGAAGGGAAGCTAACTTTGGCACGCCGAAGTTTGTATACCCTTGCTATTTGATATAATATGAGTTTTTTTATATTTATTTTATTTTTACAGTTATACATTTTTTTACATTTTTATCATGTAAAGTAATATGTAATTTGCCTCCACATTTACCGATCGTTAGCTACATTTTATTTATTGATTTGTCTAAAGCTTAAAAATAGTTCTAGACTAGCTATATACATATATATATTCTTGATTAGCATCAACAGCCGAGACGATCAGCCATGTCCGGCTGTCTATCTGTCCGTTTCTAATACTATTATGACACTACAGCATTAATTAGAGATTTCATTAAAAATTTGACAGCATTATAGGGTTTTAGACAAGTGCGAGCAAGGTTACTATATGGCATTTCTAATACATTGCCCAATGTATTGACAATGCATTAACCGCGAAATTCGATAGAACTACATAAAATATACTAGACACTAGATTTGGACCGATAACAATATACTGCTTTAATGAGCAAAATTGTAATTGAAAAGTATATTAGCCAGCTCATTGACAAAATGGTCTCACAAATAATATCAGGCCTGCTCCGGTTCTCGAAATTGGTTTTCGATTTCGATTTGGCCAAAAGCTTTCGATTTCGATTTTAGATGCTCCGGTTCTCGAGTACTTTTTGGTATCGATTTGTTATCGGAATGTTTAATATTTTTTGTTGCTTAAAAAGCTGGCGATGTTGGTTTAAATTGTTGGCAAAATGCTAAAAAGTGTTTAAGCTGTTAAATTATTTGTTGGAGGAGCCAAATAAGGGCGGCAATTGCTTATTTAATTTATTTATTTACATGAAGATGCTGCCAGCTTGCATGCAGTTTCATTTCCAGTTGTCTC